>CANXYC011163646.1:0-27554 GCA_948193065.1 Aleurites moluccanus
TATATATATATATATATATATATATATATATATATATAAACTCTATCCTCGTTCTCTCGGTCTCTAGACCGACTACTCTAGCACCTAAAAATTATAATAGAAGGATAGTGAGCCTTCAATTCAATGAATTATGAGACTTTATCTTCGATCTCTCGGTCACTAGACCAACTACTCTAGCACCTGAAAATCACAACAAAAGGACAGTGAGCCTTCAACTCAATGAATTATGCGTATGGTGCATATGTCATACCTGAAACTCTATCTTCGATCTCTCGGTCTCTAGACCAACTACTCTTGCACTTGAAAATCACAATAGAATGACAGTGAGCCTTCAACTCAATGAATTATGCTTATGTCATATAGGTCATAATTGAGGTTCAATGAATTATACACACACACACACACACACACACATGTATATATATATGTGTATATATACACATATATATATACACATATGTGTGATATATATATACACATATGTGTATATATATATGTGCATATAATACATATATATGTGTGTGTGTGTGTACACACACACACACACACACACACACACACACACACACACATATATATATATATATATATGTGTGTGTGTGTGTGTGTGTGTGTATACACATATATATATGCACATATATATATACAGACATATATATATGCACATATATATATACACATATGTGCATATACATATATATGTGTGTGTGTGTGTACACACACACACACACACACACACACACACACACATATATGTGTGTGTGTGTGTGTGTGTGTATATACACACATATATATGCACATATATATATATATGAAATAAATGAAAATGTGGGATTGGTAAATGAGAAGTTGATGAGAGAAAATGAAGAGTTGAGAAGACAAATAGAAAAATTAAGAAAGGGAAGACGAGAACCTGCACCAGCACCAGTTTCAACACCGGCACTAGAGCTTGTTCATTTTTCACCTGTGGTATCTCCTACGAGACCTGTGATTAGACGTGAGGCTCAAAGAGCTATTGATGAGGGTGGTGTTTCTATGTTTAATTTTTTGATGCTGGGACTGCCTGAATTCAGAGGTGAGTAGGGAGATGAGCCTAGTGATTTCCTAGAGCAAGTAGAAAAAGTTGTGATAAGACTACTCTGCTCTGATGCTCGGACTATTGAGTTGATTAGGTTATTACTGAAGAATAAAGCTTGGACTTGGTTTTCAAGGCATATAGAAGGTAGGTTGTATGTTGACAATCCTCCAAGTTAGGAAGAATTCAAATAATTGTTGATGGATGAGTTTCTTACAGAGGGAGAGAAAGATAGAAGAATGATTTAGTTTGAGAGACTAGAGCAGGGGAGTATGAGTGTGCAAGAGCATGCATTAGTTTCAGAGATTGGCAAAGTATGCAAGGAAGATTATTCCAGATGAGGCAACATAGATTAACCATTTTAGGAGGGGATTACATACATCCTTGCATAATGCCTTATTGGCTATGGAGTTCACTTCCTTGACAAAGTTGATTGATAAGGCTACTCAGATGGAGTTGAAATATAAAGATGAAAGAGCAAAGAGGGAACAAGTGAGAAAGGGTGATAACAAAGGCCAAAGAAGTCAGAGGAGGATTGGGGGCATAATACACAGTCCAGACCTACTGAGAGTAGTTTCAGACCACCGCAGAGCCAGTTGTTTATTAGAACTGGTAGAGGACAATCTTGATCTGAGGCAACTTCATCTACTCCGTTAGCATCTGTTAGTGTATCTAGAGTATATCATTTAGCACAAGCTATACCTGCTTGTACTAGGTGTGGCAGGAGACATCCTAGTGTTTGTAGACGGGAGATAAGAGCCTGTTTGAGGTGTGGCCAGTAAGGCCATTTTATTAAAGATTGCCCCATCATCAGAGCTCAGCAAGGAGCATCATCAGTATCACAACCTACTGTTCAATAGAATCAGGGCACTTTCAGAGCACCTATAGGCAAAGGTAGAGGACAGGGTCCAACACATAGCTCATCTCAGCCACCAGATGCTAGAGGACAGGGCAGAGTGTTTGCCCTCAATCAGCAAGAGATCCAATCATCAAACACCATAGTGGGAGGTACAATTTTTTTCAGCATAAGTTAGCTAATGTACTTTTTAATTTGGGCACCACATATTCCTTTATGTCTTCATCTTTTGTAAAGAAATTGGGAAAGGGTAGTAGAGTTATGTAATCACCTTTAGAAGTTTCTACCCCCTTAGGTAGAACAATAATGGTGGATCGTGAGTATAGTGGTTGTACAGTCGAGATTAATGGAAGAGAATTTCCAATGATTTTGAAAGAATTACCTGTGCTGAAAATGGATGTGATTTTGAGAATGGATTGATTGTCATGGCATCGTGCTACCATTGATTGTTTTAGGAAGAAGGTAGAGTTCAGAGTTAAAGGGTAGCCAGTCTTTGTGTTTCAGGGTGAAAAGTAGAGCAGTTTTGCCTGCATAATTTCTGCTACTGCAGTAAAGAGACTTCTGAGGAAGGGATGCCAAAGATATTTGGCTAATGTAGTTGATACTTAGATGAATGATAAAGGGTTGGACTAGATTCCAATAGTAAATTAATTTTTGGATTTGTTTCCTGAAGACTTACTTGGATTACCACCAGAGCAAGAAATTGAGTTTGAAATTGATGTATATCCGGGAACTGATTCAATTTTTATTCCACCTTATCGGATGACACCTACTGAGTTGAAAGAGCTGCAGGTACAGCTACAGGAGTTGTTGGATAAAGGTTTTATTCGACCTAGTAGTTCATCATGGGGAGCACCTCTTTTGTTTATAAAGAAGAAGGATGGAATGCTCTATATGTGTATTAACTACAGGCAGTTGAATAAAGTAACTGTGAAGAATAAATATCCATTTCCTAGAATTGATGATCTCTTTGATCAGTTGCAGGGAGCTGGCCATTTTCAAAGATTAATCTTCGATTAGGCTACCATCAATTGAGAATTCGAAAAGAGGATGTACCGAAAATAACTTTTCGAACTTGATATAGGCATTATAAGTTCTTGGTGCTACCATTCGAGCTGACTAATACTCCTACTGTATTTATGGATCTAATGAATCAGGTGTTTAAACTTTTCTTGGATAGATTTGTTATCATGTTTATAGATGATATACTTGTCTATTCTAAGAGTTGTGAAGAACATGAAGAACACTTTAGGATTGTATTGCAGACATTGAGGGAACACAACCTGTATGCCAAGTTATCAAAATGTGAGTTCTGGTTGGATGAAGTATGTTTTCTAGGACATGTCATTGGTAAAAATGGGATTAAATTAGATCCTAAAAAGGTGAAAGCAGTTGCAAATTAGCCTCGACCAACGAATGTTACAAAAATCTGGAGTTTCCTTGAAATGGCAGGTTACTATAGAAGATTTGTCAAAGATTTCTTTAAGATAGATGCACCGCTAACCAAGTTGACTAGGAAACAAATTAAATTCCAATGGGATGATGATTGTGAGGAGAGTTTTCAGAAACTCAAGACATGTCTCACTACTGCTCCGTTACTTGTATTACCATCTGGAATGGGTGGATTTTTTGTGTATTATGATGCTTCCCGAGTGGGTTTGGGTTATGTGTTGATGTAGCATAGAAAAGTAATTACTTATGCTTCCCAACATTTGAAGAGACATGAGTTGAATTACCCCACCCACGATTTGGAAATGGTTGTTGTACTTTTTGCCTTGAAAATATGGAGACACTATTTATATGGTGAAAAGTGTGAGATCTATACGGATCATAAGAGTCTTTAGTAAATTCTACAGCAGAAAAATTTAAATTTATGGCAAAAAAGATGGATGGAATTGGTAAAAGAATATAATTGTCAGATTCTTTATCATCCAGGGAAAGCGAATGTAGTTGCAGATACTTTGAGCAGTAAGTCAATGGGTAGTTTATCACATATAGTAATTCATAGAAGGCCATTTGTAAAAAGATTAAAGGAATTGTTTGATATAGGTGTGCAACTATAGATATCTGATTCCTCGGCATTGATTCCCCAGTTTCAAGTGAGACTTTCGTTGATTGATGAGATCAAAGCCTCACAGGATGTAGATTTGCAATTATTGAAGTTGAAAGAAGATGTTCATGCAAGGAAATCTTCTGAATTCTAGATAGATAACGGGGTGTTAAAGTTGAATGATCGGCTATGTGTTCCTGATGTAAATGCGATCCGGAAAGGATTTTGGATGAATTTCATCTTGCACCTTACAATGTTCATCCTGCAATCACTAAGATGTATATAGATGTAAAAGATTTTTATTGGTAGCCCATAATGAAAACGCAGATACCAGAATATTTATCCAAATGTTTATGCTGCCAACAAGTCAAGTTCGAACATCAGAAGTTGTCAGGGTTGTTATAGGAGATTGAACTACCAAAATGAAAATGGGAGCAAGTGACTATGGATTTCATAGTGGGTTTACCTTAGACATCTAGGGACTATGATTCTATTTAGGTAATTGTTGATAGACTGACTAAATCAGCTCATTTTATAAAAATGAAGTCCACTTATATAGTAGCACAATATGCACAATTGTATGTTGATAAGATTGTGCGGTTACATAGGGTACCGATATCCATTATTTTGGATACAGGTACACAGTTCACATCTCAATTTTGGCAGAAGTTTCAAGAAACATTGGGTACTCAACTGAAATTCAGTACTGCCTTCCATCCATAGATAGTTGGTCAGTCTAAGTAGACTATTCAGACTTTGGAGGATATACTATGGCTATATATGTTGGATTTTGGTAGTAATTGGGATAGGTACCTACTATTAGTGGAGTTTGCTTACAATAACAGTTGTCACTCCACTACTGGTATGGCACCTTATGAAGCCTTATATGGATGTAAATGTAGATCACTTGTATATTGGGTGGAACCTAGAGATAAGCATTTGGAGGGTCCAGACTTTATTTGAGAGACTATGGAAAAGATGCCACTGATCAAAGAACGAATGAAGACAACTTTTAGCTGGCAAAAAAGTTATGCAGATCTGAAGAGAAATGATGTATAATTTGCGATTGGTGATCATGTATTTCTAAAAATTTTCCAAAGGAAAGCAGCGATGAGGTTTGGAAAGAAAGAAAAATTGTCACCAAGATATCTAGGGTCATTTCAGATATTAGATAGAGTTGGAAATGTGTCCTATCACTTATCTCTTCCTCCGAGCTTAAGCCACGTAAATCCTATTTTCCATGTTTCCATGTTGAGAAAATATTTGTCAGATCATTCTCATGTCCTTCCAGTTCAGAGTATAGAAGTAGATGATAATTTGTCGTATGAAGAAATGTCAGACAAGATTATTGATCGAGAAGTTAAATAGTAAAGAAATAAAGAGATTCCAATGGTGAAAGTGCAACGGAAGAACTACAGAAGTGAAGAATATACTTAGGAAAGTGAATTCAACATGCGACATAAATATCCTCATCTGTTTGTTATTTAAGGTTAGTAAAATTTTAAATTCGAGGACAAATTTATTTTAAGGGGTGTAGAATGTAATAACCCTAATTAAATTCTAAAATGATTAAGGATAGTTTTAAGAAATGAGTATCGGTAGTTAAATTTTTATAAAATTTAGAACATACATTACTTGGAAATAATTATGGAATACCTTAATTACATGGCCTAATATCGGAAGAAAAATAATTATGGAATACCTTAATTACATGGCCTAATATCGTAAGAAAAATAATTAGGGGATTAAACGAAATTAAAAAAAAAAAAGTGTTAATTAATTAAATCAAATAAAAGACTTAAAAAGGAAAACCTAGAAAATATAAGATTGGACATCCTCCAGTGTTCGATTTTTAGTAAATTTCAAAGCAATCTTTTTGTAACACCTGAGATTTCTTTTTCTTGTACGTATTATGAAATTCTTGTGTATATATAAGATTTGTTATGGAATGTTTGTTTTGGAAGTGAGATTTATTTATTTTGATTTGAATTTTAGAGTTGTGTTTGTGTAGAATATTGTGAATTTATATTCAAGGCGTTAAAGAAAAGAATTTGAGATATGTTGTAGCCTCATGTGTCTAGTTTAAGTGAAAGGAAGAATCGAGACATTTAGACTTTTGTAGCTCAAGATAATGTTGGTTTAGCATGTGTTGCTGAAGTGATTTTTTTTCAGCTTGTGTCGTGTACAGTTATGAGGCCTCGCCCGAGCGCCCTCTTCCGCGATCACGGGGGGACCGGGAAGCGCTATCGCTTTTTTGGATGATTTCTCATGCATCGAGACGACCTTAGTGCCTTATTATTTGAAAATGATTTTGACATTTTGAAATCGCCACCTTAAGTTATTTTTGTTGGAAAAATTTAAGGTAAAAACCCAATTTGACTCCAATCTTATCCCAAAAAAAAATAAGTGCACTAGCCTTTGAAACCAAAGAGGATTCGGAGACTAGATTTTCAGTTGAACTTGGCTTCTAATTTTAAATTTGGTTTAAAGAATTTTTATGAACAGTTTAAAGAATGAAATATGTATATATGCATGGGTAGTTTATATGGAAATAAAGCAGTAAAGCAGTTTAGAGTGCAATAAGTAAATTATTACAATCCAAGAATATAAAAAATATGGGATATCAACTGTAACCCTTATGGGTTCTAGGTCGATCACATATTCCTCGAATAATACAATCAATAATGCATTTAATTAATAGAAAATAGGTCGCTTTGACCTCTTTAGATTTAAAGCTCTTAGATAGCTTGCCTGCGTATCCCATTGAATAGGAATTAAAACCCACACAGTTCTTCCTTCTTGCGAATGAGGGTTGATTTTATGCCCAACTTCTTATGCTTTGGGTTCTTTATTTTGACACTCTAGCAAAATAAAGGAGATTTTCCTATTTTGATGCTCTATCAATAATAGGAAAGTTTAGGGGACGATACCTTCTCCTTTGCTATTTGGGATGGCGGCGGTCAGATTGCTCTCCCGGATCGAAGCTCCACTTTCGATTAGTAGCTGGATTGATGGCGGTCTGATTGCTAGCCCAACTCAGAGTTCCACTGGGGATTGTTTGAGGCTTAAGAAGACAGTCAGATGGTCTTTTACCTGATAAAACAAACCAATCAACTAGGTGATTTTGTTAGAAATAATTTTGAGGCTCCACACGTCCCGGATTTGCTCCTTCTTTAGCTCAAAGAGAACTAAAGAAATTTGGGCTCCACTCGCCCCGATTTGGTTATTCTTTTAAACTCAAATAGAGTTAAAGGAATAAGAAGAAATCGATTTATGAGAGAGAAATAGAGGAAATTCGAGAAGGAAAAATCAACTTCATGGTATTTCGGGGTCGAAAATATGAAGGAGGGGCCTTGTATTTATAGGCAAAAGGCCTGCCACCGGAGGGGGGCTGGGGCGCCGCCGTGGCCTTTGGCGGCAAGATCAGTGAAGGAGTGCGGCAACAAAAGGGTGGCGCGGCAAGCCATGGCGGCACCGCCCAGAAGGGGTGGCGACACCGTCCTAAGGGGGTGGCAGCACCGCGTCCTAGTCAGGGCGGCACCGCCCTAGCTTGATAGTGGTGGCCTGGGTCTGATTCCAATTGGACGCATTTTTTAGTCCGTTCGAGTGCGGGCTTTGTTCTGGTGAGTGTTGGTTGGCTTGGCATGAGTCCAAGGGGTGCGAGAAACTAGTGTTCACAGCTGCCCCCCTCACAGTTGTCCATTCTGGATGACAGACGTGATGTAGGTGAACTGACCTGTTCCTATCTGCTTGAAATAAAAAAAATGCATTCTGATTGCATCTTGAGAGGTTTGAAGGTATATTAGTGTGATCTGTCATGCTTCGGACAACTTTCAATTTTTCTGATATTTTTCCATTTCTGTCATTTTCTGAATTGTAGAAACATCCCATGTATGATTTGGGCAAATGATAGGTCGTTGGATAGAGAAAAGTCATGCGGACGCGTCGGAACTGTCGGCACTTGATTCTGACTTGAACTACTTCGAAAATGCAAGTTGCCTTGTTTTTACCTGCAACAGGGGACAAAATGGTCATTTTCAAGATTCTCAAAATCTAAAAATAGGAGTGAGACTCTCTCATTCCCTTCACTCTCATTTTCATTTTTTCTCTCTCTCACTCTAGATTTTCTCTCTAGAAATTTTTCTCTTTCTCTCTAGGAATTTCCTTTCTCTCTCTAGATTCTCTCTCTCTAGATTTTCTCTCTCTAGAAATTTTCTCTTTCTTCATGGCTTCATATTCTAGAAGTACTACTAGTAGTAGGAGGCGTTATGGCTATAAGGCGCCGCGGGACAATTCTGACCCAGAAAATCTGCTTAAGGAACCAGAACGACACGTCTTTTGGGACGACAAAATTGAGGTATTTTCCCAATCAATCAATTTTAATCAATCATCATTTTCATCATC
This sequence comes from Aleurites moluccanus, assembly GCA_948193065.1. NCBI lineage: Eukaryota > Viridiplantae > Streptophyta > Magnoliopsida > Malpighiales > Euphorbiaceae > Aleurites > Aleurites moluccanus. The sequence continues at coordinate 8,386 of CANXYC011163646.1, forward strand.
ATTTTTTTTTACTGAGTGAATTCCTTTTTGTTCAGAAGAGCACTATGCTTAGGAATAAGGGTGCTAGATCAAATTTGGCATATCTGGCTGATGCTCTATCAGCCGAAACCTCAGTGAGGTCCTTGTTAGAGCCTACTGGTTTTGTATCTTTCTTGAAGGTCAAAACAAACCCTGAGAGTAACATAGCCTTGATTAAGGCTCTGGCTGAGCGGTGGTGGGATACAACCAACACTTTCCATTTTCCATGCGGAGAGCTTACTGTTACTCCACTTGATCTATCTATGCTGACTGGACTGTACTTCGGGACCCGTTACCTAGACCTTTGCGCTGATTGGAGGGTTACCTTTACTCCTGGAGAGATGATTCAGTTCATAAGTCAGGATCCACCCCGGGATCGCATATCGATACCTCGCACTTGGCTTCAGGCTCGGTTGAGAGACATGAAGCCATTCACTAATATGCTATTCGATACCAAGATTATAGCCAGGCTGATGATATTGATTATGGTGGGATGTACATTTGGGCACACCCGTCGAGATACAGTTAATCTGAACATTTTATCGAGTTTGATAGACTTGATTCATATGGGGGAATATGATTGGGCTGGTGCTATTCTGAGCACCATGTACAGGGAGATGTGTGACTTGTCTCGGGGAGCTTTCAATTCCTTTGGTGGGAATCACTTTATTTGGGAGGTATGCTCTCTGCATCCTTTGTTTAACTTGAACTGATTGGCACTCTCTATACCTGTTGATTTGAACTGGGAGGTACTCTCCGTACCCTGTGTGAACTTTACTTAGTCTTTCTGACTTTCTCTGTCTTCAATGTTTGAAACAGTTCTGGGCTTATGAGTATTTCCCAATGCTGGCTTCCACTCTTAACAATCCTAGGTTGGACGTCTTTCCTGCTGGTATCCGATGGAACAGGGAATATTGGACTGGCCCTAGCATACGTGAGTTTAGAACTATCCAAGCAGCCTTGACACCTTTCAGGTATCTCTGATTTTACCTTTTTCACATTTTCTGGTTTATGCTCACAATAACCTTCTTGCAGGTTGTGACGAAACCTTACTTGGATAGGATGCAATTGATGCCAATAGAACTTGATCCAACTGCCACAATGGCTTGTTCTCGACTGTTGCTTCGGTCTCCACATAATAAGCTGTATTACCTGGGAGAGAAAGTCCGGGTTCAGACTATTGGTAGGTGGGTAGTTCCTGCACACCCACCAGTTGACATGAGGTGGAATATGGACATCCATGCCCCTGATGAGGCTTACACTGGTATTCCCATACATATGTATGTGACTTCTCAAGATAATTATGCCCTGTTCTGTCGCACTCGGTTGATGGGACCTATTGGTGATATATGTCGATGACTAAGACATCCGTCTAGCTCTGCCGGACCTTCTGCTCCTCAGCAAAGTCGGGTTCAAAGCGCGGGTATGTCAAGAGATCCTCCTTCAATTGACCCCAGCGTTACTTTTGGGACGCGGAATGATCCTGATCGGGTCGCTTTGGGCCCTAACTTCTGGATATCTGAGAATATTTTCTACACCAGTGCTCATGGCGAGATGTGATCATACCATCTTCCGGATGCGGTTCATCCTCTTGCACTAGAGTTACCTGATAACATTAAGGTATGCTCATGTTCTCGAATTTTGCTTTCGGAAATGATCCTTAAGCTTATGATGTCTTTTGGCCTCGCTTTTAGAAATGATCCTTAAGCTTATGATGTCTTTTGGCCTTGCTTTCGGAAATGATCCTTAAGCTTGTGACTTTCTTTTTGCAGGTTAATATGGAGTGGATCCGTTACACCTATCGCGTGGGACGTAGAATGGAGCTGGCTCTGTCGGGCATGCTGACTTGACTTTATATTCAAGCTGACCCACCTCGTCAACCAGAGGACCCGCGCCGGCGTCATCGGAGAGACTAGTGGTTTTCTTGAGCATTTTCCTTCTTGTACTGATCTGCTTATGCTTATTTATGAACAATGATGTGCGGATGATATTTGATGTATGCTCTATGTATGCATTTATTTATGATATTTTAGCCAACTACCCATGTTATGGATGTAAACTAAAAATATTGTGCAATGAACTTTGAATGCATTAAAATTCCTGGGAAATGCCAAGTGATTTTTAGAAATGTCCTAGAATGCCCCTGAAATCTCGAAAATTCAGAATTTTTCAGGAAATTTTGCTGGAAGGAACAGTGCTACCGCCAGGATGAAGGGGCGGTGGCTTCAAAGGGCTATGGCAGCGTTGCCTTGGTGCTTGGTGGTGCCGACCTGGCTTACGGGTTCAAGCCATTTTGGGCTGAAATTTTTCTATAAATAGGGGTCTTATTAGGGATCAGTAGATAGGTGCGGTTCCAGCTTCATCTTCTTCAGTTGCAAACCATACATATCTATGTATTGTCTCTAAATTTTGATATTTTGTTTTGTAAATGCTCCATGGTTTGTAAATTGGTTAACTGATATTTTGATATATGTAAATATTAAATGCTACATAAAGGATAATTAACAATGACATAAGTATATAAATCTATATAATGGTATAGCTTATTGAGTACCTATGATGAATGTTGATTTGGAAATTAATGAAGTGTTAAGGATGAAATTTTCTTTCGAAAATGAGGGTATAAGGATGGAAATATTGGAAGTTTATTTCTTCTACAGGTTGTGTTGTTGGTATTTAATGAAGAGAGGGATATTGGTCCTAGGTAATTATTAGAAAAATAGAGGAAACTACGCAGAAATATCTGAAAAATTAATAATTGGGGTTTTACGGGTTTAGGTGGCCTTATGCCTTCCCAATTATGCCTTCCCAATCCCTAGGACTGTCATATCTCCTGAAGTGGGGGATGTGAATATATATTATATATATATATATATAAGGTAACCAATGTTGTCACACCCCAACTTCAGTGGTGTGACGGTCCTAGGGTAAGGGTAGGTTTAAGGCAACCATAAACCCGTAGAACACTCATATCTTGGATCTCATACACAATACATATCCACACCATATATAGTTATCATTATAAATATTCATTTTTATGATTCATGCAATAACCATTTGTACACTTACATTCATTATCATATGATTTTCTCTTGCTCCTTACCGATCAAAAGATACATCCCACATCAATAAGGAACAAGGACAATCCAATTATAATAATTCAGACATCAAAATAATATTGCCTTCCACATCTAACTACGGAGATCTAGAGTATACTCCTCATACAGATAATACCATAATACAAACTAATGAATATATATATATATATATATATATTTTGAGATACATACATACAAACATACATACATATATATATGTATGTATGTATGTATGTATGTATGTATGTATCTCAAAAGAAGTATATAGAGTCTTCTTGGAGGAATGAATCAAGAAGCTTTGTCTTCTATATTAGCTCCCCCTCGAGCTACACTATCATCTGAAATCCACAGAAGAGGAGTGAGCCTTCAACTCAGTAAGATATAAACATGCAAAGTAAAGGTCAAGCCAAAGGATCATGGATAAGGAAATATCATAAGATTATGCTTACAAGAACATAAGTGCTCATAATCGAATAGCACTGTCAAATCGTATGATAGAATTACAGAGTGCATCAGTAGCCTTGCTACCTTATCACAACAGAGCGCATCAGTTGCCTTGCTACCTTATCGCAAAACATATGCTTGGCCAGACATATGCCTATAGTTTATGGTCCCCTCTAGGTGGAACACTGATAAAAACCCTATCAGCTAGGTTCCAAAAGTGCATTATGGACCAATAAATTTACTCTCTCTGGGAGGAGCGTTCTATACATATACATATCATGGGTCATATAGCTTGAATTTCACAAGAAATAATATTGGTCGCAAGACCATCAACATATAAACATGAAATCATTCAAATTAACAAATAGGTCTTAGATAAGTTTGGTCCAAGGAAGAATGACCAAGTCATTTTCACATATGTAGGAATTACATAGGACAAATCTATCATTTGCTTAAGAATATCATGGGAATTTCAATATATAGGTGCACAGTACAATATTTCGGAATAGAAATATCATTTAAATGGATATTATGAGGAATTGAACATTCAGTTTCAAGAAAACAGTGTGCATATGCCATATTTATACTTACCTCAAGAAATTTATCCTTAAATCTCTCTTAATCACTGGTACATTCAATAAATCTCCTCTAATTCCTTGAGTTCTCTTCTTCTACGACATTTCCCCAAATACTCAAAATTAGAGTTTCCTCAATTAATAATATATAATATGGTTCCTTATAATTTTAACTATCTTATAGTCTTTATTATTGTTTACTAATATTAATTTAATTCATCCCTTATAGAAAATCTAAAAATTTGAATATACTTACCATTCATGTCACTATTCATCAAAATTCATAAATTCTGGTATCTTCCATATTACTCAAAATTTATAGCCTTAGTGCTCATAAAAGGTTCCATATACTCATAATTAATTATTCTAACTACTAATGATCTTAATCTAAAAAGAAAAAATGAAATTTGGAGAAATTACCTTATTTTCCCCAAAAATCACTTTTAGAAGGATCCGAGCTTGGAATGAGGATCTAATACCTTGAATATGATAATTTAATGATTTAATACATTAACTCTGAGTATTAATGCATTAAAAAATAAATGGCATAGATTGGAGAGAGATAGGAGAAGAAATAAAGAAGAAAGAAGGAAAGGAGGAGAAGTTATCGTGAGAAAATGGCTACTGCTTCTCCCTTTAAATAGGTCACTGCCTCACTAATCCCACTTCTCCAAATCCCTCTTCACCAAAATCACTTTGCCAATAATCCACTTTGCCAATGCCATTTCACCAATCCCACTTTGCAGAATTCCACCTCGCAGAATGTTACTTCGGCAATTCCACCTCGCAGAATACCACTTCGCAGAATTCTACCTCGCAAAATGCTACTTCGGTAATTTCACCTCGCAGAATGCCACTTCGCAGAATTCTACCTCACAGAATGCTACTTCGGCAATTCCACCTCGCCAAATGAGGAGCCAAATCACACTACCTAATCTGCCGAGCTAGAAAAACCTTCCTCGCTAACTCACTCTAAACCAACTCGTAAAAGAGCTACAATCTTCCAATCTCCTTGAAGTCCTATAACTATCTATATAACACATACATAAGCATTTTCCTGCTTACACTTTTAACTCAATCAGTCTCTAACATTCTCAGAAAATAATAAACAGATTCAGATTTTCTGCAGGAAATAGAGAACTAGATAGGCTCTGGTTGAAGGGCATATCTTATTACATAGAATTTTCCAAAGCAGTTCTTTAGACTTATAGATATGATATAAATCTATAACTCTTATGATTTACACTTTTCTAAGTTATTCCTTTAAGACCATAAAAACTGACTCACAAGATCCTTCTTGCATACAGAATTCTCAACATCTCAACAAACATGCAATAAAATAATAAAAAAAAATATAATAGGTATTATATTCTTCCCCCCTTAAATAAATTCGTCCTCGAATTTTAAAGAATTTACCTTGAACCTGAAATAAATAAGGGTATTTGTCTTGTATGCTCTGCTCACTTTCCTAAGTACACTCTTTCATAGCTTGATTCCTCCATAGGACCTTAACCATTGATATATCTTTATTTCTTAGCCTCTTGATCATTCGTTCCACAATGGCAATTGGAATCTCTTCATACCTCAAGTCCTGTTGAAGATCCACTGTCGGAACTTGTAGCACATGAGAAGGGTTGGCGACATACTTCCGAAGCATCGATATATGGAACACCAGATGCACACTATCCATGCTAGGTGGCAAAGCTAACTTGTATGAAACCTCTCCAATCTTGCTTAGAATCTCAAAGGGTCCAATAAATCTTGGAGATAGCTTGAGTCTCTTACCATAGAACCTCTTTCATTGGTGAGATCTTTAAAAACACTAGATCTCCAATGAAAAACTGAAGGTCTTTTCTCTTCAGATCAGCATAACTTTTTTGACGACTAAAAGCCGTCTTTAATCTCTCTCAGATCAGTGGAATCTTTTCTAATATATCTTTTATCAATTCTGGTTCTTCGATATACTTTCCTCCAACCTCATCCCAACACAAGGGAGATCTATATTTTTTGCCATACAAAGCCTCATAAGGGGACATCTAGATCGTGGAATGGTAGATGTTGTTGTAGAAAAATTCTATCAACGGCAAATGAGTATTCCAATTTCCTCCAAAGTCCTGAATGCACATTCTCAACATGTCTTCTAGAGTTTGGATGGTCCTCTCTTATTACCCATTTGTTTGCGGGTGAAACGCTATACTGAAATCAAGCTGTGTACCCAAGCACTCTTGAAATTTCTGCCAAAGTCTTGAGGTGAACTGAGTACCTCTATCTGAGATGATCAAAACTAGAACTCCATGAAGCTTGACAATCTCATCAACATAAATTTGTGCATATTGAGAAGCCGTATAAGTCGTCTTGACTGGCTAGAAGTGATCTGACTTGGTTAATCTATCAATAATAACCCATATTGAATCATGGCCTCTTGAAGCTCTTGGCAGTCCAACCACAAAATCTATAGTCACCCTCTCCCACTTCCATTCTGGTAATGGCAATTATTGAAGTAGTCCCGAAGGTTTCTGATACTCGAACTTGACTTGTTGACAAGTTAGACATTTAGCTACATATTTTGCAACATCCCTTTTCATTCTACTCCACCAATAGGAATCCTTAATGTCATGGTGTAATACCCAAGAAAGTTATAACTCATATGCATGAATTAATTCTCAGTATGTGGTCCATTAGTCTTGAAATGATAGAAAATAATTTTAGAAACACAGTTAGAAAGCGAATTTGAAACTTTTCCGGAAACTGACGATGTCGGGAATACTATCGAGCAGTCCGGTCAACGAAAGAATTTCTGAAGTTGATCTGGGGGTAAAATATGACCATAATTTATGTATAATTTTGGTAAAAGGAAAGAAGTGAAAATCATTTAGGAACACTGAAAAAGTAAGTATTGACATTTTTATAAATAAATGGAAATTCAAGGTGAATAGTGGAAAGTGGTCAGTCGGGGTTACAAAATGACTCCAGAAATATTTTTATAAATAAGTATAAATTAAAATAAGCCTATTCACTCCCCACTCTGATATCTAAATTCTGACAGAATTGTCAAAATAAATTACAGAAGATTTAAGGACCAAAGTGAAATGGATGAAACTTGGAAGAGTTAGTTATAATTGTGCAAATTGATTTTTCTTAAGATTTTGCCTTAACCATTTCGTGCTCCATATTCATCTTTCTTCCTTCCATTTGCCGAACCCATTTCTTCCTTCTTCCATCTTCATTTCATCTCATTTCCTATAGATTTGTTAAGGAATTTGATAGAAAAATAACAAATCAACTAAGCTCTCTCCATTTCTACCGTTAGATTGCTTGGAGGAGTAAAGGATTGGGAGGAATTTCTCAAGGTAAATTTTGGCTAACATGGTGTCATTGAGGTAAAGAGTTTATTTGTTGAGTTTGATTGATTAATTAGGTGTTATTTAGGTTCAATTGAATGGGTATGATGATTAATTGCACTAATTTATCCAAATTGATTGAAATTCCTAAATTGTATTGGCTATTTGAAGTTGTAAGATATGATTTGATGAATTGGGATGTATTTATGTTAATTGATGTTAGAATTAGTCAATTGGATGTGTTTAGGTAACTAATTGATGGATTAATTGATGTAGAATTGGAGATTGATCAAGGTTGATTTTCAAAGTAGCCTATTTTGGCACTTTGGTGGAAATTGGATTGTGCAAAAGCTATTTGGAGGCTGAGGTGAGTTTACATTGCATCATTTAACATGTCTAAATGGTTAAATTATTGATTGGAACCCTTTGGCAAAACCACCTATTGGCCGAACCATGAATGCCTTATATTGTCTTTGGAATTCTTTGGTTTTGCTTGATTTTTCCTTACCAATTTGATTCATTTAACATTGTTTAATTGTGTTTCTTTGATACCTATACTTTGTTTGACAATGTGGTTTGTTGTTGATTTGAATGGGCAAGTCAAATTTGAACCATAACCCAACCTATTGGCTTGCCAAGGTATGCCCACCAAGTGTTCGATGAAATGCCTAGTTCATTTGCCACTAGCCTATTGGTTTGCATACCACAGGCCTACCAATTGAATGCCATTATCGCCAGCGACGTTGGCATGCCAATTGACTTACCATTTTCGGCCACCGGACCAACTTTTGTTTCATTCTTTTTCTTATTGCTAAACCCTTTATTATTGATTGTATATTGTATATGGCATTGCCATTGAGTATATTGAATACTGTACTGATTGATACCAAACTGATTATTATTTGGATTGACTAATATCTGGATGCCATTGTTGCTTATTGTATCCCTCGTTATTGACCCTGATATGGTTTGGCAGAGCTACTGATCCGACAAGGTAGTGGGGAAATACTGTCGGCGATGTGCACATTGTATTACTGATACCCTAGCTAGGAGGGGTTATGGTCCTGGCCATAGGGCCTTATCAGCCTTATGCTCATTGATACTAGAGACCTACATGGTCCATACTGACTGACTGGAGATTGTATGATTTCTTTTCATACAGTCCATCCCATTATCTGTCTTTCCATATGTGACCTAGCCTATATGATATTCTTTGGCTTTACTGTACCCTGATCATTATACTATATACTGTTATCTCATTAACTGATTCCATTGTTTATTGTTGCCTATTATTTATTGCGATGTATATAAATTCATTGAGTATCATCTATACTCACCTATTTCATTGTTTACCCATTTCAGGAGAGGAGTAGATTGCAGATTTCTGTCTTCTATTATTCTGGGATATCTATCACAGTCTTGATGTACATTTTCTGGATTTTGTATTACTATTATTTTTGGTCTTCATTATCTAGCTGCTCCATGGGTATGTATTGGGTTAGCTAGGAGATGAACATTGTATATGATGCTTTATGATATATTGAGTATATGATGATGCATAATATGATAATTTGAATGGTTACAACCAATTTTAGAATGATTACAGAATGCATGACAAGTTAACAGAATGATTGGTAATTAATTAATATGAATAATATATTGAGGTTTATAGATGATGCATGTGATACTGGGTTATACGGGTGTCGGCACCATTGGAATCTCCCGTGCCCTAGGACCGTCGCGGTCTGGGAAATCGGGTCATGATAGAGGTGGTATCAGAGCACTAGGTTTACAGAATATGAATCTAGGTTACAGATGAATAGTGACTATACTACAGAGGAATATTGACTAAGTACAGAATGGGGTAGAATTAGGTATACCATGGAGCATAGGATTTCCTTTGTCGTCCTTTATTGTTATCGTTTGTTATATGTTATTATTCTGCGTTTCTGCTGTATTTTGAGACTATTATCATTTTTTTCAACAGATTATAGAGATGTCCGACAGTAGGGATAGAGACACTAGGGAGGCTAAGGTTGCCTCCAATGAGTCCCTAGTGAGGGAGATTTCTATATCAGAGGCTCCGTCTCGATCTCGACAGACTCCAGAGGATTCAAAGAGGGGAGATGACCCTTGGAGGGTGGAGATGATGAGAGGTTTGACGGAGTTGAGGAGGGAGATGGCTGAGATTAGACTGGAGAGGCAGCAGGCACAGCCACCACCTGCTCCTGCAGTAGTACCTCCACCAATAGTGCCTGAGGTAGTGGCACCGGCTCCTGTGCAGCCAGGGGGGCTCAGAGGGAGCCATCTATACAGGGAGGCAGGAGAAATATTGAGGAGGGTGGAGTATCCATATTTAGCTTTCTGAAGCTAAACTTACCAGAGTTCAGAAGGGACAGAGGTACAGATCCAGTTGACTTTTTAGAGGAGGTGGAGAAGGTAGTGAGGAAACTACCTTGTTCAGAGTTGAGATCAGTAGAGTTAGTTGGTTTGTTGCTTAAGGGTAAGGCCTGGACGTGGTTCTGGAGGCATATGGAGAATAGACTTTATGGAAAGCACCCACCTACTTAGGCAGAGTTTCGATAGGGTTTGATTGATGAGTTCATCACTGAGGGTGTGAGGACTCATAATTTGATTAGATTCGAGCAGCTTGAGCAAGGGAATAAGTCAGTAGAGGAGTATGCCGAGGAGTTTATACGATTGAGCAGATATGCTACTCATATAGTACCTACAGAATCTAACCTGATTAGTAGATTCCGAAGGGGTTTACATGCTGCACTGCATAATGCCTTGTTAGCTACAAAGTTCACTTCATTGACTACAGTGATAGACAAGGCTATTTAGATAGAGGAGAAATATAAGACTGAGAGGGGCAAAGAGGGACCAGGAGAGGAAGGGTGATCTAGGATCACAGAGTATGAGGGGGGGAGAGCAGCGCCCGTCCTAGACCAGTTGAGTCAATGCCCAGACTTGAGCAGAGATCTCCAGCCAGTAGTCAGAGGAGGAGATTATAGAGTAGGGGACAACCAGTGGTTCAGTTAGCGCTTGCTTTCTCTCAGGGTTCTTTGAGGCCGGTTACACAAACTTCCGACATTCCTACTTCTGTGCATTATGGTCGTAGTCATAGAGGGGAGTGTTGGAGATGGATGGGTGCATGTTTGAGGTGTGGCTAGCAGGGCCATTATATTAACACTTATCCGGTGAGGGCTGATCAGCAGCCATCAGTTACAGTTTCTCAGCCAGTGGTACATGCTATTCAGAATCTAGGTAGAGAGACTACAGCTAGAGGCAGAGGCAGGGGAGGACAGACTCCCAGTGGCAGTCAGGCTCCAGCTGATAGGGGCTAGGGTAGAGTATTTGCGGTTAACACCCAAGATGCTCAGAGATCAAACAATGTTGTCACAGGTACTATTTTGGTTCAGAATGAGATTGCTGATGCCTTATTCGATTCGGGTGCAACTCATTCTTTTGTGTCACCACATTTTGCACCCAAATTGAATAAGGAAAGGAGGTTATTATATGTGCCATTGACTATTGCTACTCCTATGGGGGATTGTATGGATGTTGATCATTTCTATCCTGATTGTATTATTGAGATTGATGATCATATTCTGCATGCTAATTTGATTAAGTTGCCTATGCTTGAGTTAGACATTATATTGGGTATGGATTGGTTGACAAGGCATCGGGCAGTGACAGACTGTTATCGGAAGAGGGTTGGATTCCAGCCTGAGGGGCAACAGGAGTTTGAGTTTCAGGGTGATATTCGGGAGTTCCGGGTTAACCTGATATCTGCTATCCAGGCTAGGAGGATGATCGGGAAAGGTTGTTCAACCTATTTAGCACATGTAGTGGATGTACAGAGATCTTCTGTTCAGTTGGAGCAAATACCGGTTGTTCAGAAGTTTCCTAACATATTTCCTGATGAGTTGCCAAGATTACCGCCTGACAGGGGGATTGAGTTTGAGATAGAGGTTTATGCAGGCACATACCCGATATCCATTCCACCATACTGAATGACTCTAGCTGAACTGAAGGAGTTAAAGACACAGTTATAGGAACTATTAGATAGAGGGTTTATCAGACCGAGCAATTCTCCTTGGGGTGCGCCGATACTGTTTGTGAGGAAGAAAGATGGCTCATTGAGGATGTGTATAGACTACAAGCAGCTGAACAATGTCACAGTGAAGAATAAGTATCCATTGCCTCGGATAGATGACTTATTTAATCAGCTGTAGAGTGCCAGCCATTTTTCTAAGATTGATCTGAGGTCTGGGTATCATCAATTGAAGATCAGGAGTGGTGATATACCCAAGACTGCCTTCGAGACCTGCTATGGTCATTATGAGTATCTGGTATTGCCATTCGAGTTTATCGATGCTCCAACGGCTTTCATGGATTTGATGAGCAGGGTGTTCAGGTCCTATTTGGATAAGTTTGTCATTGTCTTCATTGATGACATACTTATTTATCCTAGGAGTGAGGAGGAGCACAGGGAGCATTTAAGGATTGTGCTACAGACACTTCAGGAGCATCGGTTGTATGCTAAGTTATCTAAGTGTCAGTTCTGGTTGACTAAGGTGTGCTTCCTTGGGCACGTAGTATGTAAGGATATGATTAGGGTAGATCCTCAGAAGATCGAAGCGGTAGCTAATTGGACATAGCCTACCAGTGTTTCAAAGGTGCATAGTTTTCTGGGTATGGCTGGGTATTACAGGAGGGTTATGAAAGATTTCTCCTGTATTACAGCTCTATTGACTAGATTGCTGAGGAAACAGGAGTCGTATGTCTGGACGAATGAGTGTGACCGTAGCTTTCAGACTCTGAAGTATTGCCTTACCAGTGCTCCGATTTTGGCATTACCAGTTGAGGGGGAGAAATTTGCAGTATATTGTGATGCTTCACTGATTGGCCTAGGTTGTGTACTGATATAGATGGGTAAGGTAATTGCTTATGCTTCTCGTCAGTTAAAGAAGCATAAAGCAAATTATTCGACTCATGATTTGGAGATGGCAACAGTCATATTTTCCTTGAAGATTTGGAGACACTATTTGTATGGGTCGAAATGCGAGATATATACTGATTATAAGAGTTTACAGTAGATATTTCAGCAGAAGGATCTGAATCTGAGGTAGCGCAGATGGGTAGAGATTCTAAAGGACTATAACTACAAACTTCTTTATCACCCAGGGAAGGCCAACGTAGTGGCAGATGCTATGAGTAGGAAATCTATGGGTAGTCTTGCTCATATTGTGATTGGCAGGAGGCCACTGATCAAACAGATGAGAGAGCTACCAGATTTGGGGGTAGAGTTGGATTTAGGATCCCAGGATTAGAACCAGGCTCTGATAGCCCAATTTCGGGCAAAGTCATTATTGATTGATGATATAAAAGTGGCTCAGGATAGGGATCCATATCTACTGAAGCTAAAAGGAGAGGTTCAAAGTGGTCGGATGACAGAGTTTTCAGTGGAGGATGGGATACTGAGATGTGGGAAATGCCTATGTGTACCAGACTTTGATGGGTTCCGGGATCGGATTATGAGAGAGGCTTACTATTCTGTATACAGTGTACATCCAGGGATTACCAAGATGTACCATGATCTGAAGGATGTTTATTATGGCCAGGGATGAAGAAGAATGTAGCTCAGTTTGTGTCTAAATGCTTATCCTATCAGTAGGTTAAGTTTGAGCATCAGAAGCCATCAGGGCTACTTCAGGAGATAGAGCTGCCAGAGTGGAAATGGGAACATGCTACCATGTATTTTATAGTTGGTCTACCACAGACTTCGAGGGGATATGATTCTATATGGGTGATTATTGATCGATTGACGAAGTATGCACATTTTCTGGAGGTAAAGACTAGCTATACGATAGCTCAGTATACACAGTTGTATGTGGATAAGATTATGTGTCTTCATTGAGTTCCTTTGGTGATTATATCAGACAGGGTTACATAGTTCACATCTAGATTTTGGCAAAAATTTCAGGAGGCTATGGGTACCCAGTTACGATTCAGTACTGCTTTTCATCCGCAGATTGATGGTAGTCAGAGAGGACAATCCAGACTTTGGAGGATATGCTCAGGTTATGTGTTCTGGATTTCAAGGGTAACTGGGATTATTATCTGTCATTGATAGAGTTCTCCTACAACAATAGTTACCACTCTTCTATTGGTTTGGCTCTATTTGAAGCACTATATGGTAGGAAGTGTAGATCTCCAGTGTGTTGGGTGGAGCCGGGAGAGAGCAACTAGAGGGACCAGAGTTGATCAGAGAGACTATAGAGAAGGTTCCTATGATTAGAGAGCGGATGAGGACTGCCTTCAGTACGTAGAAGAGTTATGTTGATCCGAAGAGGAAGGATGTACAATTTTCAGTTGGTGATCATGTCTTCCTAAAGGTCTCACTGGTGAGGGAAGTTATGAGATTTGGGAAGAGGGTTAAGCTATCACCATGATTTATAGGCCCGTTTGAGATACTTGAGAGGATTGGTAGTGTGGCCTATAGATTGGCTCTTCCACCCCATATGAGCCACGTACATCCAGTCTTCCATATATCTATGCCGCAGAAGTATGTGTCTAATCCATTGCACATTTTGGAGGTTTAGGATATAGATCTCAGTGAGGATTTGTCTTATGAGAAGCTACCTGTGGAGATTGTTGATCGACGGGTCAAAAAGCTTCGGAACAAAGAGATTCCGATGGTAAAAGTGCTATGGAGGAATCAGATGATGGAGGAGTGTACATGGGAGAGCGAGCAGGAGATGCGGAGCAGATATCCATCCCTGTTCCAGCTGTGAGGTATGTTTTATTTAAATTCGAGGATGAATTTATTTGTATGGGGGTAGAATGTAATACCCTAGAAAGTTATAACTCATATATGGATGCGATTGTTGCTTATGGTATCCCTTGTTATTGACCCTGATATGGTTTGATAGAGCTACCGATCCGACAGGGTAGTGGGAAAATACTGTCGGCGATGTGCACATTGTATTACTGATGCCCTAGTTAGGAGGGGTTATGGTCCTGGCCATAGGGCCTGATCAGCCTTATGCTCATTGATACTGGAGACCTACATGGTCCATACTGACTGACTGGAGATTGTATGATTTCTTTTCATACAGTCCATCCCATTATCTGTCTTTCCATATGTAACCTAGCCTATATGATATTCTTTGGCTTTACTGTACCCTGACCTTTATACTGTATACTGTTATCTCATTGACTGATTCCATTGTTTATTGTTGCCTATTATTTATTGTGATGCATGTAAATTCACTGAGTATCATCTATACTCACCTATTTCATTGTTTACCCATTTGAGGAGAGGAGTAGATTGCAGATTCCTGTCTTCTGTTATTCCGGGATATCTGCCATAGTCTTGATGTATATTTTCTGGATTCTGTATTACTATTATTTTTAGTGTTCATTATCTAGCTACTCCATGGGTATGTATTGGGTTAGCTAGGAGATGAACATTGTATATGATGCTTTATGATATATTGAGTATATGATGATGCATGATATGATAATTTGAATGGTTAAAGCCAATTTCAGAATGATTACAGAATACATGACAGGTTAGCAAAATGACTGGTAATTAATTAATATGAATAATATATTGAGGTTTATAGATGATGCATGTGATACTGGGTTTTACGGGTGCTAGTCGCTATTGGCATCTCCTATGCTCTATGACCGTCGCGGTCTAGAAAACCGGGTCGTGACACATGGTACATCTTCGTTGCACCGGGATGTATGTTATACTTGGCATGATGTGCTTTCTTAAGAATCATATCTCTCAAACCATCAATTGCCGGAACCCACAACCTGCTACCATGTCTTAACATGCCATCAGTCATTGTAAATCCTGGAGCTTTTTCTGATCTCACATTGTTCTTTAGCTTCACCAACTGAGGATCTCTGTCTTGTGCTTCTCTTATCTGATCAATGAGAACCGGCTTGACTTGGATATACGCTAATAGTACTCCTGAATCTGACAAATCCAAATTGATTCTCATATCAAGCAATCGTTACACTTCCCTCACTAATGATCTTCTACTCACTTGGATATGGGCTAAGCTTCCCAAAGACTTCCTGCTCAAAGCATCAACCACTACATTAGCTTTTCCTGGATGGTACAAGATTTCATAGTCATAATCTTTAAGCAATTCAACCCACCTTCTTTGCCTAAGATTAAGATTTTTTTTGCTGAAATATATATTTTAAGCTCTTATGATCTGTGAAGATCTCGTTCTTTTCTCCATACATATAATGTTTCCATATCTTCAGGGCAAACACAACTGCAGCCATCTCAAGATCATGTATAGGGCAATTCACCTCATACTTCCTCAGCTGCCTAGAAGCATAGGCTATCACCTTACCATGTTGCATAAACATACAACCAAGCCCTACTCTCGATTGCATATCCTCCTTCACCAGACGGCAAAGCTAAGATAGGTGCCATGGTGAGACAAGTCTTTAACTTGTGGAAACTCTCTTCACAGGCATCCGTCCATAGGAATTTAACTTGCTTCTGAGTAAGTTTGCTCAAAGGTGCTGAAATCTTCAAAAAATCTTACATAAACCTCCTATAATACCCGGCTAAACCCAAAAAACTTCTAACTTCTGAAACATTTATGGGTCTAGGACGAGCCTCCACCTTTCTAGGATCAACTTCAAGCCCATCGTTGCTTACTATATGCCCTAGAAATCCCACCTTCTTTAGCCAAAACTCACACTTCGAAAGTTTAGCAAACAGCTGGTGCTCTCTTAAAGTCTACAACACAATCCTAAGGTGTTCTTCATGTTCTTTCTTACTCCTAGAATACACAAGAATGTCATCGATGAATACAATAACAAACTTATCCAGAAATGGCTTGAACACCCTATTCATCAAGTCCATGAATGCGGATTGTGCATTAGTCAGTCCAAATGGCAACACTAAGAACCCATAGTGTCCATATCTAGTATGAAAAGTTGTCTTTGATATATCCTCATTCCGAATTTTTAACTGATGATAACCCGGCCTCAAGTCTATCTTGGAGAAATGACTTGCACCTTGCAATTGATCAAATAAATCATCTATTCTTAGCAAAGGATACTTATTCCTGATAGTTGCCTTATTGAGCTGTCTGTAATCTATGCACAATCTCATAGAACCATCCTTCTTCTTTACAAAAAGTACAGGTGCACCCCATGGTGAACTGCTAGGTCAGATGAATCCTTTGTCAAGCAAATCTTGTAATGGAGTCTTTAACTCTCTCAATTCCACTGGCGCCATATAGTATGGAGGAATAGAAATCGGATTTGTGCCATATAACAATTTAATACCAAATTCTATCTCTCTATCTGGTGGCAGACCAGGTAACTCTTCAGGAAATACATCTGGAAACTCGTTAACAACATGAATCTGCTCCAAATCTTTTACTTTATTTTGAGTATCTCGGACATAAGCCAAATATCCTGGGCATCCTTTCTTCATCAATCTCCTTGACCCTAAGGCTGATATTATATTATAAGGTGCTTCGCTCCTCTCCCCTTGAAATTCAAACTCCTCACCTAAAGTTGACTTGAAAACTATCTTCTTCCCATTACAATCTATGGTAGCATAGTACTTGGACAACCAGTCCATGCCCAAAATCACATCAAATTCCAACACAGACAATTCAATCAAATCTACATTTAAGTTCTTGCCACCTATACTACTGACACATGAGGGATAAAAGTTTTGAACTTTAATCTCTTCCTCCAAAGGAGTAGAAACAATCAACATAGTGTCAAGAAACTCACAGGGCACATGCAATTTCTTAGCAAAATATGATGACACAAAGGAATGCGTAGCTTCTGAATCAAACAACACTCTAGCATTCAAAGCTTGGATCAGAAGAATACCTATAACAACCGTGTTAGATGCCTGGGCCTCATGCTGTGCTAGAGCAAAAACTCTGCCTCTGCCTCTGCCTCTACCCATGGGAATCGATCCCGAAGCCTGAGCCACATGCTGACCTGACTCTCTGGCAGCCTCAAAAGTCCTGCCCAAAATGCCTCAGCCTGCACCTGGCTGCTGACTAACACTCCTCTCCCTATTCATCCGAACTGTGGTCTGAGAAGCCTGAGGTCTACTTCCAAAAGATAATTGTGGACAATTCTTGAGCAAATGACCTTTCTGTCCACACTTAAAGCATGCTCCTTATGTATCATGACAAAGGCCATTATGAAATTTACCACATGTAGAACACAAGGGTCTAGGAGTCCTAGATGGTGCAAAGCTAGCTGAACCATGGCTCATCTGAGAAGTGGGTCCAAGAGTAGTCCGACTCTGCTGTAGTCTCTCTGAAGATTCTCTAAATCCACTCCTAGAAGCTGACTGATGAGTCACTCCTATACTTTTCATTCCACTTTCTTGTTTAGAAGAACTGTCTGCTTTAAATTTCTTCTTCTTAACTCTTTCGGATCTAGCTTCCATCTCTATATTCTCAATTACCCTAGCTTTAGTAAGAGTCAAACTCAAGAGTAGCTAGGAGTTTAAATAGTGGAGCCACTAATTCTCTGCGAAACCTCTGAATCTGTGCTGCTTCTGTAGGCACCAGAGCTGGAGCAAATTTTCTTAACTGACTGAACTTCCTGGTGTATTCTAAAACACTCATACTAGGTGTCTGAACCAATCTTTCAAACTCCATATATTTAGCTTCTCTCACGCTCTCTGGAAGAAATTCATTTAGCACCAATTCCTTGAATCTCTCCCAAGAAAGATCTTCATTTTCCCGAAGCATACTAGAAATACTTCTCTTGAACCAATCCTTGGCCCCAGCTTTCATCAAATAGCCCACAAACTCTATAGCTCTTCTATCGAAAATCCGCAGAATCTGTACCTTCTCTTCGATTTCTTCTAGGAAATCTATAGGATCCACCTCACCTCTATACTCTGAGGGCTTAAGCTTAAGAAATCTCTTGAATGATACCTCTTCCACTTGACGTACAACAGGTGGTGAAACTGCTGGAAGAACAGGAATCTCTAGAGCCTATACTGGAGGTATCTGCTGTTGTCTTTGCTGAGTGATGAACTCAGCTATCATTGTATAGTTCCTTTGCAGTTGTTCCAATCACTGAGCCATATTTGCCATATCTACTGGTGGCATAGGAGAAACTTCATCTCCTCCATTTTCACCCACAGAACCTTCTTCAGAAGGCAAATCTCGCCTAGGATGACCTCGACCTCGTCCTCTACCACGACGAGGAGACATCTTGTGATAAGAAGAACAAATAAGATCAGACATACTACGCACACTTAACGAGGATATATATACCAAAGGAAGACACAACACGGACGAGACATGAATCCTATGCTCCGTAATTATCTTAATCAACACTTATACTAGGGTTCATGCACATCTATCCATCTTCTATCTTAAGAATTATAAACCTATAGCTCTGATACCACCTCTATTATACTCCAACTCCAGTGGTGTGATAGTCCTAGGGCAAGGGTAGGCTTAAGGCCACCATAAACCCGTAGAACACTCATATCCTGGATCTCATATACAATACATATCCACACCATATATAGTTATCATTATAAATATTCATTTCTATGATTCATGTAATAACCATTTGTACACTTACATTCATTATCATATGATTTCCTCTTACTCTTTACCGATCAAAAGATACATCCCACATCAATAAGGAAC
>CANXYC011163843.1:0-19011 GCA_948193065.1 Aleurites moluccanus
GTAAACTCCAAATCCAAAGTTTTTGTAAAGAATGTATATAGTAAAAAGTTCCATGGTACTGTAATTAAGTTGGCATGTAAATTATATATGTTGGTTGCATTTTGTTACATAAGTTGCATTTTGGAGATATATATATATATATATTGAGATATGAGTTTGTAATCTATTGAATATTTGATGAGTTTGAGATGTTGTGGAGATCCAGAGGGATCCTGGTTATTTGAGATAGAAGTGGAATTTATTATTTGAAGGGTTTTATTGTGTTTTAGCAGCAGGGCATGCTCCTTATACAAAGGAGATGCTGCCCAATTTTTCTTAAGTTATGTAAGCCATTTTGAGCTTAATAATGTTATGCATGCCATATAGTATAGTTTTATGGGTTCTTCGCGGTACTAGTCGCATAAGCGTCACTCGTACCCTAGGACCGTCATGGCTCTTAAATTGAGCTGTGACACCTGAGGAGTTTCCAGGATTGCCCCCAGATAGGGAGATTGAGATTGAGATTGAGGTGCATGTAGACACCGACCCTATATCTATTCCTCCTTACAGAATGGCACCAGCGAAATTGAAGGAATTGAAGGTGCAATTATAGGAGTTATTAGATAGGGGGTTCATCAGACCAAGTAGTTCTCCTTGGGGTGCACCGGTATTGTTTGTAAAGAAGAAGGATGGCTCCTTGAGGATGTGTATTAACTACATACAGCTGAATAAGGTGATAGTGAAGAACAAGTATCTGTTGCCTCGGCTAGATGACTTGTTTGATCAGTTGCAGGGTGTCAACCATTTTTTGAAGATTGATTTGAGATCTGGGTATCTCCAGTTGAAGATTAAGAAGGGCGATATACCTAAGACTGCTTTCAGGACCCGATATTGGCATTATGAGTTTTTGGTGTTGCCATTCGGGTTGACCAATGCACCGGCTGCGTTCATGGATTTAATGAATAGGATGTTTAGGTCATTTTTGGATAAGTTTGTCATATTATTTATTGATGACATTCTTATCTACTCCAGGAGTGAGGAGGAGCATGTAAAGTATTTGAGGATAGTATTGTAGACACTTCGAAAGCATCAGTTGTATGCTAAGCTATCTAAATGCCAGTTTTGGCTAACTGAAGTGTGTTTCTTGGGCATGTGATTTGTAAGGATGGTATTAAGGTAGATCCTCAGAAGATTAAAGCAGTTGCAAATTGGCCTTAGCCTATCAGTGTTTCTTAAGTTCGTAATTTTCTGGGTATGGCAGGGTATTAGAAGAGGTTTGTGAAGGATTTCTCTAGGATTGCAGCTCCATTGACTAGGCTAATGCAGAAATAGGAGCGTTATTTGTGGACTGATGAGTGTGAGCGCAATTTCCAGACTTTGAAGTCTTGCCTCATAAGTGCTCCAGTGTTAACATTACCATCAGAGGGGGAGAAATTCACGGTGTATTGTGTTGCTTCTCAGATTGGATTGGGATGTGTATTGATGCATAATAGGAGAGTGATTGCTTATGCTTCTCATCAATTAAAAAATCTTGGAGAAAATTATCTGACACATGATTTGGAGATGGCAGCCGTGGTATTTGCATTGAAGATTTGGAGGCATTATCTGTATGGGTCAAAATGTAAGATATATATTGATCATAAGAGTTTACAGTATATATTTCAGCAGAAGGATCTAAATCTTCAGCAGCGCAGATGGGTGGAGCTACTTAAGGATTATGACTGTGAAATCCTTTATCACCCGAGTAATGCCAATGTAGTGGCGGATGCACTGAGTCGGAAGTCCATAGGTAGTCTAGCTCATATCATGGTTGGCAGGAGACCCTTGATCCTAGAGATGAGGGATTTGACAGATGTGGGTTTGGAGTTGGATTTAGGATCCCAGGATCGTAACCAGGCTCTGATAGCCCAATTTTGGGTGAAGTCACTGTTGCTTTATGATATTAAAGTGTCTCAAGATAGGGATCCTTATCTACTAAAGCTTAAGGGAGATGTACAGAATGGCAAGATGTCAGAGTTTACAGTAAAGGATGGTGTATTGAAGTATGGGAAGCATATATGTGTACCTGATATGGATGGGCTACGGGATCGAATTATGAGAGAGGCTCACTACTCAGCATATAATGTATATCCAGGAATTTTCAAGATGTACCACGATCTAAGAAATGTGTATTAGTGGCTTGGTTTGAAGAGAGATATAGCTCAGTTTGTGTCTAAATGCTTAGCCTGTTAACAAGTTAAGTTTGAGCACCAGAAGCCATCAGGGTTACTTCAAGAGATTGAGTTGCCAAAGTGGAAATGGGAGTAGGTTACCCTGGATTTTGTGGTTTTTCTACCAAGGACTATGAGAGGTTATGACTCCATATGGGTGATTGTAGATCGGTTGACGAAATCTGCTCATTTTCTAGAAGTGAAGACCAATTACATTATAGCTCAGTATGCATAATTGTATGTGGATAAGATTGTGTGACTTCATAGGGTTCCTTTGGTGATTATTTTAGACAGGGGTACACAGTTCACTTCCCAATTTTGACAGAAATTTCAAGAGGCCATGGGTACTCAGTTACGGTTTAATACTGCTTTCCATCCGCAGACTGATGGGCAGTCGGAGAGGACAATTCAGACTTTGGAAGATATGCTTTGGTTGTGTGTTTTGGATTTCAAAGGTAAC
Source organism: Aleurites moluccanus (assembly GCA_948193065.1). Taxonomy (NCBI): domain Eukaryota; kingdom Viridiplantae; phylum Streptophyta; class Magnoliopsida; order Malpighiales; family Euphorbiaceae; genus Aleurites; species Aleurites moluccanus. The sequence continues at coordinate 2,650 of CANXYC011163843.1, forward strand.
TGGGATCAATATCTGCCATTGATAGAGTTCTCATAAAATAACAGTTACCACTCTTCTATGGGTATGGCTCCATTTGAAGCACTATATGGTAAGAAGTGTAGATCTCCAGTATGTTGGGTGGAGCCAGGAGAGAAATAGCTAGAAGGGCCAGAGTTGATCAGGGAAAGGATGGAAAAGGTGCCTATGATTAGAGATAGGATGAAGACTACTTTCAATAGGCAGAAGAGCTATGTCGATCTAAAGAGGAAAGATGTACACTTTGCAGTTGATGACCATATCTTCCTTAAGATCTCACCAATGAGAGGTATTATGAGATTTGGGAAGAAAGGAAAATTGTCACCAAGGTTTATAGGTCCATTCGAGATTCTTGAGAAGATAGGTAATGTGGCTTATAGATTGGCTCTTCCACCTAACATGAGCCACGTACATCAGGTTTTTCACATATCGATGCTGCGAAAATATATGTATAATCCATCACACATATTGGAGGTACAAGATGTGGGACTAAATGAAGACTTATCGTATGAGGAGCTTCCAGTGGAGATAGTTGACCGACAAGTCAGACAGTTGTGGAACAAAGAGATCCTCATCGTAAAAGTGCTCTAGAGAAATTAGTTAATGGAGGAGTGCACGTGAGAGAGCGAGCAGGAGATGAGAGACAGATATCCATTCCTGTTCCAGATATGAGGTATGCACTTTGTTTAAATTCGAGGACGAATTTATTTGAAGAAGTGTTGAATGTAATACCCTAGAAAGTCATAACTTATATGCATGATACAATTCTCAGTATGTGGTTTAAAAGCATTGAAATGATGGGAAATAATTTTAAAGACACAGTTAGAAAGCGAATAAAATACTTTTCTGAAAATGGGCGGTGTCGGGAATACTGCCGATAAATTAGCTGTCTAGTCAACAGATGAATTTTTGATTCTGACCAGGGGGTAAAAGATCACATAAATGCATGTGTAATTTTGGTAAAAAGAAAGAGGTGAAAAACATTTAGGAACACTGAAAAAGTAACCAATGGTAAAACCATAAATAAATGGAACTTTAAGGTGAATAGTGGAAATTAGTTCGTTTGGGTTTCAAAATGACTCTGAAACTATTTTTATAAATAAGTATAAATTAAAATAATTCTTTTGATTTCCCACTTTAAATTCTAAATCCAAACAGAATTGTTAGAACAAATTACAGAATAAGTTAGGGTCAAAGTATAATTACTTAAAAGTTTAAGGACCAAAAATGTAATTTGCTATTATGACTTAATAAATAAGGAATGCCTTAGTCAATTGTTTCCATCTTCTTCCTTTCTTCTTCAAGTGGCCGAAACTCTTCTTGCTTCTTCTTCCTCCATTTCTTCTTCATTTCCAAGTAAAAATCCATAGAAAACTTGAGATTTTTCTTAGTTCTTTCATCCTCCATCCTTAATTTGCATGGAATCACAAAGAAAATCAAGGAAGGGAATTTTGGTGGGAATCTCACATTAAGGTAAAGAGTTAGTTTGTTTGTTTTTATGGTTTATTTAGATGATTTAGAAGTTGAATTGAATGGGTTTTAGGTTAGATTGCATCAATTGATGCATTTGAATAGAAATCCCTAATTAGCTAACCCTAATTGAAGTTATATGATTGAACATGATTAATTAGTGTTAGTTTGTGTTGTTTAAGCTTAGAATATGTTAAATGGAGGCTATTAGATAATTAATTGATGGTTATTTTGGTGTAGAAAATCAAGTTTGTACAAGTTGTGCCTATTGCCTCCTTTGAAGCTTTTGGGTAAAAATCAATTTTCCAAAGCAATTGGAAGCCTTAGGTGAGTTCTATATGAATCAAGTAACATGTCTAATACCTTATATTGAACATTGGAAACCATTCTTGAAATTCTTGTTTTGGCCGAAGCCATTGTACTATTCATTCCTTGAAATTTTGCCTTGTATTTTACTTGATTTCCATACTATATTTGATCCCTTAAATGATGTTATTTATTGGTTAATCAATGCCTATTGTGTTTTTGACAATGTGACCTTGTTGTTGGTTGAATTGGGCATGCCAACTTTGCACCAAACAATAACCTAATGGCTTGCTCTTTTGTGCCCACTATGTGTTTGATGAATTACCTAGTTGAAATTCCATAACCCTATCACATTTTTCCTCCATAGGCCTACCATTTAAATGCCATCGTCGCCAGCGATATTGGCATGCCAATTGGCCTACCGATTTCCTTTGCCGAACCAACCTTTATTCCATACCTTTGTTGTTTATCAAACTGATTATCATCATATGTATATCATATATTGCAATGCCATTAATTGAATTGCTACTTGAATTGAGCAATATTGTGATTATTGATATTGGTGATACCATTGCTGCATAATGGTATCCATTGATATGTTTCACTCTTATATTGACCCTAATATGGCTTGACAGAGCTACCGCTTCGATAGGGTAGTGGGTAAATACTGTCGGCAATATGCACATTGTATTACTGATGCCCTAGCTGTGAATGGTTATGGTCCTGGGCCATAAGACATGATCAGTCTTATACTTATTGATAATGATATTACTGGAGACTGTATGTTTGCATATAGTCCATACTGATACTACTAGAGACTGTATGTTTACATATAGTCCATCCCTTTATCTGTCTTTCCATATGAAACCGATTATTGACTATTTTGTCACCATCTATTATTGATTCTATAAAATGTTCATATTAACCTATTAATATCATTGTTCCATCTGTTACCATTATATTTATTGGCGATGCATATAGATTCACTGAGTATCTTATATACTCACCCTTTTCTTTGTTTAACCATTTCAGGAGAGGAGTAGATTGCAGAATCCCATTTTCAGACATTCGAGAATTTTTGCTTTCTGTCAATTAATGTAAATATTATATATTCTTTATTTTGATATTCATTTTCTAGCTGCTCCATGGCTATGTATGGGTTAGTTAGGAGATGAACCTGTATGTGTATATATGATGATATTTTATGGTATATTATGATAATATGATATGTGATGATGATTAATATAGCCAACTGCATTAGATTACAGAAAGATTACAGAAAGAATTACAAAATGACAAAATGTATGGAAATTAAGTAAAATGAATTATAAATTGATGGCTATAGATTATGCATTTGATACTGGGTTCTACGGGTACCGGTCACTATTGGCATCTCCCGCATTCTAGGACCGTCGCGATCCGAAAACGGGTCATGACATAAAGTCTGAAATGGTGGAAGGCACCTAAAGGCATTAAGAAAATTCTTCCTCCGACTTAGACAGTACAATCTGAAGCTGAATCCTGCTAAATGTCCCTTTGATACATCTTTTTTAATGTTCCTAGGATACATGGTCAGTAAAAGGGAATAGAGATTGACCAAGCCAAGTCAAAAGAAATTTTGGAAATGCCAACTCTGAGAACAAAAAGGGAGATTAGGGGTTTACAAGGACGCTTATAATACATCAATCGGTTCATCGCCCAGTTAGTTGACACATGCGGTCCTATTTTTAAACTATTGAAAAAAATAGTTCCTAAGTAGTGGAATGATGAGTGCCAATAAGCTTTCGAGAAGATTAAAGAATATATGTTGAATCCCCCTATTCTGCAACCTCCAAGGCCAGGAAAACCTTTGCTTTTATACCTGTCTGTAACTCAAGAAGCTATAGGTACAATGCTCACTTAGAATGCAACTAATTCCCACAAAGAAAATGCATGCTTGTATATTAACTCAAATACAATCAAATTGAGAAATTGTGCCTAGCCCTAGTTTAGGTATGCCATAAACTACAACATTATTTAGGTTCATACATCTTGCTTGTTATTGCTGATAAGAGCCCCTTGAAATTCCTTATGAAAAGGCCAATTCTTGACAGCAAAATGACATGATGGTTGGCAGTTCTCGTGGCATTTGATCTAAAGTATGTCCCGAGAAAGGAAATCAAGGGAAGCATCACAGCTGACCAGTAAGTTGCAGCTCCTGTACATAGTAATGATTCTTTTGAACCTGAGTTCCCAGATGAAGATATCATTGAAATAGAGCCAGAAGTATGGAAAATGTATTTTTATGGTGCAACTAACAGTAAGGGTTTCGGAGCTGATGTCGTCTTGGTTACACCATATAGGGATCATTTTTCCATTGCTATTAAACTTACTTTTGAAGTAACCAATAATGAAGTTGAATACGAAACATGCATATGCGGGTTAGAATGTGTTGTCAATATGAGAATCGAGTACCTGGAAGTATATGAGGATTCTAATATGATTATCTCCCAAGCTCTTGGTATATGGAAGATAAGAGAAAAATGCTTAGAGCCTTACTTTCAACAAGTAAATGATCTCACAAAAAACTTTCATGAATTATCTTTCCATTACTTACCTCAAGCTAAGAATCAGTTTGTCGATGCTTTGGCAACTTTAGCTTCCATGATAGATATCATAGGTGTTGAGATCATCCGGCTAGTGATCATTGAAGTACGGTGACAACCAGGGTATGATGCTACTTGCATGCAGGTTCAGCTAGCCTATGGGAAACCATGGTTCTAGGACATATGCAATTTCATTAAAACTCAGCAATATCCAAAATAGGCATCAAAATCAGACCGTAGAACATTAAGGAAGCTTGCTAATAACTTCATCCTGAATGGTGATGTGTTGTACAAAAGATAAAACAATATCCACCTCAGATGTGTGACATAAAAGAAAGCTCATCAGATCATGGAATGGGTTTATGGTGGAGAGCAGGGACTGCATATAAATGGTTTTGCTTTGGCAAGGAAAATTATGAATTTGGGATACTTTTGGCTAACCATGAATGAGGATTGAACTAAGTATGTACAAAGATGCCATAAGTGGCGGATTTTTACCAAATTACATAAAAGACCTCTTATTCCACTACAGCCAACTGTAACTCCCTGGCCATTTGCAACTTGGGGACTAGACGTCATTGGTCGAATCAATCCAAAATTCTCAAACGGGCATGAGTATATATTGGTGGCCATTGACTTCTTCACAAAGTGGGTAGAAGCAGTCTCCTATCAGGTGTTGAATGCTAAAAAGATAGCACATTTTATTCAAACCAATATAATATGTCAATATGGATTACCTTTTAAGGTCATAACAGACAATGGCTCGTATATCCAAAAAGAAGTAGTCGATCTGTTCAAAAGAGAGAAGATCCAGCATCACAGGTCCTCACCTTATCTTCTGTAGACGAATGGGGCAGTTGAAGCAGCAAACAAAACCCTCAAGACTATATTGCATAAGATCATTACCAGTCATAGGAATTGGCATGAGCATCTTTCATATGCGTTGTGGGGATATCGAACTTCCTGTAACACTAAGTCCTAACTGAGCCTAGTATAGTTAAGGACCTTCAGGAATTTTTATTTATTTAATTGGAATTAATTTGATGTGTTTACATGTGTGATTGATTGTTAATTAATTATTTGGAAAAAATAAAATAATGGTAATAAAATAAATAAATAAAATAAAATAGCCAAATTGGGTTACAAAAATAATAGGACTTAATTACAATAGGAAATAAATAGTAAGGATTTAATTGAAAATTAATAAGGACCCAATTGGAGTAAAAGAGTAGGAGGGAGGAGTTAGTGACACTTTTACTCATCTTGATTCAATGAATCAAGGTATTGGTACATTCTAATCCTAAGGATGCATGTGTAGGACTTAAATATTGCTTTATGAGTTTGGATGTATGGGATAGGATGACTTAAGCCCATGAACTATTAATTTAACCAAAAGAATTCTACATCCTTTGTTTTCTATCACCCAAAACCGTGTGCATCTAAAAGAAGAAGAGAACTTCTTTTTGTTCCTTGTGTTGGTTCGGCCATTGTAGAATTTTTGAAGCTTTTGGAGATTTCATTTAAGCCTTGGTAGAAATATTCATGTCATCTCCTCCATTTCTTCAACTAAGTTCCAATTTCAGTTTGGTTGTGTCCTTTGAAAGTTAGGGATTTGGCCATTCAAGAAAATCCAAAGGTAAGATCAAAATTATGGATGTTTAATGTTTGTTTGATGTTTAAATGTTGAATTGCATGGTTAAATAGAGAAATTAAACCTTTGTTGTGCAATTCTTTGGTGACCGAATTCAATTAGGGAAATTTGGGAAAATTTTAATTTTATGTTTCAATTGAGAAATTGATGTTATTAATGATGTTAAATAGATGTAATGAATGTTAATTGGACAGTAAATTTTGGATTGAATTTCAATTTAGGATTTGGACCATGGACCGAATTGGGGATTAGGGTTTTGGTGTGGAATTTCTTTAAGAATTCTGCAATTAAGTGTTTAAACCTTTAATTGGCATAGTGAATTGACCTTTAGAACTTTAAATTAAAATAAATTATGAGGGGGAACAAAAGCCTTCTTTGGTCGAATGCTACAATTGGGAAAAGGTGGGAATTTGTTTAGTTTTAGTGAAATTGGTTGTTTAGGTGTGTAATTGGTGACTTGAATTAGTTAATTGTAGGTCTAATTAAAGAATTAATTGTTGATTTAGGAAAAACCCCCAAAATCTAACCTAATTAGGGCAAGCATGGGGAAATTGGTTTGAATTTGTGTAATTAAGCTTAGAATTGTTTAATTTGTGTGTTTAATTGTAGAATTGTGAAGTTGAATTAGAAAAATAAAGCTTGAGTGATTTAGCACCTTTGGGCCGAATGGTATTGAGCCAAAATTTAGGGTTTATGAGTTAATATATGTGTGTGCAATTGATAGGTGTATGTGATATGGTTAATTGATAGGTAATTGTAGCATATAGGAAGAGATTGGTATGTTTGTTATGAATTTAAAATGTGTTTAGGTCTTTATGACCTATAAAGTTCAAAATGCTTTGGCATGAAACCTAGGCTAGAACATAAGCCTAAACTTGTTTTAATATGTTAATATGTGTATGAATTTATGTATTGTATAAGGAATTTGAGGTTTAAATATTGGTAGCCAAAGATTGGCATTGGCCGAATGGCCTATATGTGCAAAAAGGGCAAAATTATCATTTGATAGGAAATGTGACCATTGGCTATGAATATATGTGAATTTAATGTGTATTGTGTGTATTTGTGATAAATGAATCCTTACAAAAAGTATATATATAAATATAGGCGAGCCTCCCGAGGAAGGGACAAGTCGGGCAGTCGCCGCAATTGTTAGGGGGTCGACGGGCTAACTTGAGGCTCCGTGCCTTAGCTACATTTTGAAAGTAAGTTTTTATATACAATTATTGCATTTATACATCATATAGCATAACATATGCATTTGAGTTGATTTGATACTTAAAACCCTAGTTTTATTTGAAAAGTCAAATTGGCACCTAAAATGACCCTACGAACTGACCTAAATTGTCCTAAACTTTCGTCTGCTATAATTTGAAACCTAGATAGTGTTTTGACCCAATACTTGGCCCAATCCTTTCCCCTATCCCTAAACTTCAAATTGATACTGAATAGTCCATCTAAATGTGTTCCTAATATAGAGAACCAGAAACTCCTCAAAAATCCTAAAACAAACCCATAATTTGACGTGCCAGTTGCGTCAGCGAAACATGGCTCCGGCGAGTCCGTTTCTTAACTTTGGCCAGTATGCCTATTTGATACATGTGATATGAAAATGAGTTTTTATATGTGAAATTGAGTTATATTTGTGATCCTATATCCATTATATAAGACTTTTGCATATGATAACATAACAGGACTACTACGACAGGGTAGCGGGATTATCCGTCGACCGTGTGCACACTGGTATCTATTTGACCCTTGCTAGAGAGGGGAGTTATATTTCTAGTCATAAGAGCTGATCACTCTTACTTAACTATTGGTTTCGCGTTATTGCGCCATTTATTCATTGGTTAGCACAATTGTGCATATTGGCCATATTGGCCCTATTTACCTGTTGTATCATATGTAATGTGACTCATACTACATGTTATTATCTTCACCATATTTTGAACATTTCATATGCCTTACTTATGGTTCATTACTTGTATCACATATTTTCAGTACTATTGGTTCTATCTTTGGCTATATTGCTACTAACCTTTTCAGGTTTTGGTTCAGCCTAAATGGTATATAATTCTCATGCATTTTTGTATATAATTACTTACTGAGTATTTTATACTCACCCCCGTAGTTGTAAATCTTTTCAGGTGCCGATGAGGTCCGAGTTTCACAGGCTCATCTTTCTTCACCGTGGACATTTGACACATCTATGTAAATATTATGGATTAATCTTTTGTTCCAAAAATTTGTCTAGTTGCTCCATGGTACTATAATCTAAAGTATGAGTAATTAGATTTGGTATGTATGTAACTATCTATGTGTGGATATTCGTTTAGTTACCTATTTTGGATATTATAACAGGTATGATATGATAATGGTTATGATGTGAATTGAGAAGTATGAATGAATTGAGGTAGTAGAGATGAGGTTGAGTCGAGAAATGATATTGGAAGTGCTTGATTGATAAATTGGCATGTTGAAAATACAGAGGAAACTCTGCCGGATTTTCGGCAGGACATTGGCATAACGTATATGTATGAGAATTGGCATGAGAAATAATATAGTATAATATGAATGAACTAGGATGATATATGAGCTTTTAGAGTGAATTAATTTATGAGTATTAGATATGTTGTTTTAGGAGTTCATAGTGGTACTGGTAGCCTCGGGCGGATCCCGTAATCTTAGAACGTCGTGGTTCCGTAGTTTGGGTAGTGACAAAGGTAGTATCAGAGCCCTAGGTTCTAATTGCTTTATATTGTAAGCATGTTATATATATAACCCTTGTACCATGGAGCATAGGTATTTGTATATCATCAAAGTACAGTGCTCATCATTATTTATATTCTACGTACCGATATGAAATTACTCTTTTTGATTTGATTCTGTGTTTTCTTATAGTGTGTGAGGATGTCTCAGCACGCTATGGGACCGAATTTTCCTGCTATTGAGAGGGATCAAAGGGAGTTGAGTGGGGAGGCAGAAGTTGCCTCTAATGCCTCAGTGCAAGCGACTGAACCATCTAGAAGTCATAGGCACACTGAATCTTTTATGGCGGGGGATGCACCCTAGAGATAGGAGATGCAGGAGTTTAGGAGGGAAATGTTACAGATGTTACAGATGTTACAGACTCATTTGGCAGCACAGCCTGCACCAGTGCAACAGCCTCCCCCACCACCCATTCAACCTGAAATATGGCCTGAGGCACCCCTAGTGCCAATTGATCATTTGAGACAGAGGGGTCGTCGGATTATACCCGAAGGTGGGGTGACTATATCAGAGTTTAGGAGGTTTCAGTTGCCCACATATGCGGGGGAATATGGTATGGATCCTAATGATTTTATAGAGGAGGTGGATAAGGTTGTTAGGAAGCTACCCTGTTATGATGCCAGAATAATAGAGCTGGTGGGTTTATTGTTACAAAAGGTTGCTTCTACTTGGTTTGATGAGCACATAGATGAGAATATCCATAATGATGACCCGATGACTTGGGCCGAGTTTAAACAGCGGTTGATGGATGAGTTCTTTACCGAAGGGTTTAGATCAGGGAACATTGTTAAATTTGAGCAGTTGAGTCAGGGTAATCTTAGTGTTCCTGAGTATGCCAGGGAGTTTAAGCATTTGAGAAAGTATGCGAGGAGGATAGCCCCGACTGAGGCAGACCTGATTGACCAATTTAGGAGAGGGTTGCATGCTCTATTGTTTAATGCCCTCCTAGCTGTGGAATTTACTTATTTGGGTAAGGTTATCAATAAAGCTGCCCAGATGGAAGCTAAGTATAGAGAGGAGAGATCTGTGAAAGACCAAAGGAAGAGGAGAAAAGGTGGTGAGTTTAGGAGGCCTGGGGAGGGATCTTCACAGCAGCAGTCAGTTCGATTACCTCCCAGGTCAAGACATTTAGTTTCATCTCACAGAAAGAGGAGGCCCCAGTATAGACAGCAGGGAGAGAGATTTGCTGCTCCTGCTTATTCTCAGGGCTCTAGTAGGCCTCGACAGATGACCTCAGAGCCACCTTTTGTAGACATTATAGAAGGAGACACATTGGGGAGTGCCGAATGAGATTAGGAGCATGTCTCCGGTGTGGACAGTTTGGCCACTTCTATAAAGATTGTCGCAAATGGACTTCACAGCCAGCAAGTAGTACAGGATCTCAGCCGACAATTCATATGGGCAGAGGGGGACCCCGTAGGGGTAGACCGTCAGGTGCAGGTCAGACATCAGGCCAGTCAACTGCTGGCAGGGTTCAGGGGAGAGTTTTTACTATGACCCCACAGCAGGCCCAGAGTTCTCATAATACAGTTGTTAGTATGGTTTCTATTCAGCTTGATATTGCTTATGTGCTATTTGATTCAGGTGCCATGCACTCATTTGTTTCACCTGTATATGCTGAAAGATTGGGGATTGATAGGAAACCATTACCGATGCCATTGGACGTTGCTACACCTGTAGGGGGAAATATCATTATGGGTTTTCGATATGAACATTGTGCTGTGACTATATGTGATCTTATGTTATATGCTGATTTGATTGAATTATCTATGCTTAAATTTATTGTCATTCTAGGCATGGATTGGTTGACAGCCTATAAAGCTGTGATTGATTATTTTATGAAGCGTATAGATTTCAAGCTTGGTGATCAGGAGACCTTTAGCTTCCAGGGGGAAGTAAATAGATGTGCATCGGGTTTGATATCTGTGATTGATGCGAGTCAATTGATTCGAATGGCATGTGAGGCATTTTTGGCTGCAGTAGTTGATACTACTAAAGCATCAATTGTATTGGATGATATTCCTATTATAAGGAAATTTCCGGATGTGTTTCCAAATGATCTACCAGGGTTACCTCCTGAAAGAGAGATAGAGTTTGAGATTGATGTTTACCCAGGTACTGATCAGGATTCTATTGCACCATATCGTATGGCTCCACCTGAATTGAAAGAGCTAAAAGTGCAGTTGTAGGAACTCCTTGAAAAGGGGTTTATTCGCTCTAGCAGTTCACCCTGGGGAGCTCCAGATTTATTTGTTAAGAAGAAGGATGGGTCACTTCGGATGTGTATCGGTTATAGACAGTTGAACAAAGTGACCGTGAAGAACAAATACCCGTTACCCAGGATTAATGATCTCTTTGATCAATTGTAGGGAGCTTGCTACTTTTCAAAAATTGATTTGAGATCAGGGTATTACCAGTTGCGGATTAAAGCAGAGCATATTCTAAAAACTGCTTTCAGAACCCGAAATGGCCATTATGAGTTCTTGGTACTGCCATTTGGGTTAACAAATGCTCCTGCAGCTTTCATGGATTTGATGAATCGGGTATTCCGACCCTATCTTGATTGGTTCATCATTGTTTTTATTGATGATATATTGGTGTACTCAAAAAGCAGAGAAGAGCATGAGGAGCACCTCAAAATCACATTGCAGACTTTGAGGGAGAATCAGTTTTATGCAAAGCTTTCTAAATGTGAATTCTAGCTAAATGAGGTGACCTTTTTGGGGCATGTTATTGGGAAGGATGGTCTTAAAGTCGACCAGCAAAAAGTTGAAGCGGATGCAAATTGGCCACGCCCTACCACAGTGACAGAAGTGCGTAGTTTCCTTGGTTTGGCAGGATACTACCGTCAGTTTGTAAAGGATTTTTCCAAAGTTGCTTCTCCTCTAACGAAGCTAACCAGGAAAAATGTAAAGTTCTAGTGGGATGATAGGTGTGAGACGAGTTTTCAGACTTTGAAGAACTGTCTTACGAGTGCTCCAGTTTTGGCACTACCTATTGAGGCTGGTACATTCTCCATTTATTGTGATGCTTCCAGAATTGGTTTGGGATGTATATTGATGCAGAATAGGAAGGTGATTGCATATGCATCTCGATAGCTAAAGAAGCAAGAGGTGAACTATCCCACCCATGACTTGGAGTTAGCAGCGGTTATTTTTTCTTTAAAGATATAGAGACACTATCTCTATGGGGTGAAATGTGAAATATACACTGATCATAAAATTCTCCAATATCTTTTACAGCAGAAAGAGTTAAACCTGAGACAGAGATGGTGGGTAGAACTATTGAAAGATTATGATTGTCAAATATTTTATCACCCGAGGAAAGCAAATGTAGTGGCGGACGCTTTGAGCTGTAATTCAATAGGAAGTTTATTGCATGTATCAGTTACAGAGAGGTCTTTGGTATAGGATCTTCGAGAATTATTTGCTATGGGTCTACAGTTTGATTTAGAGACTAAAGGGCAGCAGTCTGTTTTAGTGGCACAGTTTCTAGTGAGACTACTGTTACTTGATGAGATTAAAAGCTCTCAGAATGTTGATCTGCAGTTAGTTCGAATTAGAGAGTTGTTACAAGAGGGGAAAGCTCCAGATTTCATAGATGATGGAGGGGTATTGAAATGTAAATGACGGTTATGTGTACCGGATGTGAAAGGGCTTCGGGAGCAGATTATGCAAGAGATACATTACTCTCCTTATACAGTGCACCCTGGTACAACAAAAATGTGCCATAATTTGAAAGCTCATTACTAGTGGCTGAATATGAAGGGTGATGTTGCTCGATGTGTATCTACCTGTTTAGCTTGTCAACAGGTGAAATTTGAACATCATAAGCCTTCTGGTTTACTACAGGAGATAGAGTTACCGGAATGGAAATGGGAGCGGGTAACCATGGATTTTGTGGTGGGATTACCAAGATGTCAGAGGGGTTATGATTCAGTATGGGTAATAGTAGACCGTTTGACAAAGTTGACTCACTTTTTAGAGGTGAAGACTACCTATACTGCTGCACAGTATGCTCAGTTGTACATTGACAAAATTGTGCGATTGCATGGTGTTCCGACAGTGATTATTTCGGACAGGGGTACTCAGTTCACATGCCATTTCTGGCAGAAATTTCAGGAAGTATTGGGTACATAGTTGCATTTTAGTACAGCTTTTCACCCTCAGACAGATGGCCAATTAGAGCTTACGATTCAAACATTGGAAGATATATTACGTCTCTGTGTTCTGGACTTTAAGGGTAGTTGGGATCAGTATCTTCCACTGATAGAGTTTGCTTATAATAACAGCTATCACTCCACGATTGGCATGGCACCATATGAGGCATTGTATGGACAAAAATGTAGATCACCCATGTGCTGGGTGGAACCTGATGAGAAACAATTGGAGGGACCGGATTTGATTCGGGAGACGATTGAGAAAGTTCCTTTGATTAAGGACATAATTAGAATAACTTTTAGTCATCAGAAAAGCTATGCAGATCCGAAGAGGAGAGATATTCAGTTCTCTATGGGTGATCATGTATTTCTGAAAATATCACCTATGAGAGGGGTGATGAGATTTGGGAGGAAAGGAAAGTTGTCCCCTCGGTTTATAGGGCCTTTCGAGATTCTTGATCGGATTGGTAATGTATCTTATTGGTTGGCCCTCCCGCCGAATTTGACCCATGTGCACCCGGTATTCCACATATCTTTGCTAAGGAAATATGTGCCAGACCCTTCACATATCCTTCATCCACAGGACATTGAAATTGATGAGGAGTTATCATATGAGGAGATCCCAGTGGAGATAGTAGACCAGCAGATTCGTCAACTTAGAAACAAAGAGATTCCGATAGTAAAAGTTCTGTGGCGTAACAGGAAAATAGAGGAGTGTACTTGGGAGAGTGAGTCAGAGATGAGGAAGAAGTACCCTCAGCTCTTCAGAGACTCAGGTATTTGATTTTAAACCCTATCAGTTATTAAATTCGAGGATAAATTTATTTGAAGGGGGTGGATTATAACACCAAGTCCAAACGAGCCTAGTATAGTTAATGACCCTCAGAAATTTTTGTTTATTTAATTGAAATTAATTTGATGTGTTTACATGTGTGATTGATTGTTAATTAATTATTTAGGAAAAATAAAATAATGGTAATAAAATAAATAAATAAAATAAAATAGCCAAATTGGGTTATAAAAATAATAAGACTTAATTGCAATAAGAAATAAATAATAGGGATTTAATTGGAAATTTATAAGGACCCAATTAGAGTAAAATAGTAGGAGGGAGGAGTTAGTGATACTTTTACTCATCTTGATTCAATGAATCAAGGTATTGGTACATTCTAATCCTAAGGATGCATGTGTAGGACTTAAAGATTGCTTTATGAGCTTGGATGTATGGGATAGGATGACTTAAGCCCACTAACTATTAATTTAACCAAAAGAATTTTGCATCCATTGTTTTCTATCACCCAAAACCGTGTGCATCTAAAAGAAGAAGAGAACTTCTTCTTCTTCCTTGTGTTGGTTCGGCCATTGTAGTATTTTTGAAGCTTTTGGAGATTTTATTTAAGCCTTAGTAGAAATATTCATCTCATATCCTTCATTTCTTCAACTAAGTTCCAATTTCAGTTTGGTTGTGTCCTTTAAGAGTTAGGGATTCGGCCATTCAAGAAAATCCAAAGGTAAGATCAAAATTCTGGATGTTTAATGTTTGTTTGATGTTTAAATGTTGAATTGGATGGTTAAATAGTGAAATTAAATCTTTGTTGTGCAATTCTTTGGTGACCGAATTCAATTAGGGAAATTTGGGGAAATTTTGATTTTATGTTTCAATTGGGAAATTGATGTTATTAATGATGTTAAATAGATATAATGAATGTTAATTGGATGGTAAATTTTGGATTGAATTTCAATTTAGGATTTTGACCATGGACCAAATTGGGAATTAGTGTTTTGGTGTGGAATATCTTTAAGAATTCTGCAATTGAGTTTTTAAACCTTTAATTGGCATAGTGAATTGACCTTTAGAACTTTAAATTGAAAGAAATTATAAGGGGGAAGAAAAGCCCCTTTTGGCCGAATGCTACAATTGGGGAAAAGTGGGAATTTGTTTAGTTTTAGTGAAATTGGTTGTTTAGGTGTGTAATTGGTGACTTGAATTAGTTAATTGTAGGTCTAATTGAAGAATTAATTGTTGATTTGGAAAAAAACCCCAAAACCGAACCTAATTAGGGCAAGCATGGGGAAATTGGTTTGAATTTGTGTAATTAAGCTTAGAATTGTTTAATTGGTGTGTTTAATTATAAAATTGTGAAGTTGAATTAGAAAAATAGAGCTTGAGTGATTTAACCCCTTTGGACAGAATGGTATTGAGCCAAAATTTAGGGTTTATGAGTTAATATATGTGTGTGCAATTGATAGGTGTATGTGATATGGTTAATTGATAGGTAATTCTAGCATATAGGAAGAGATTGGTATGTTTGTTATGAATTTGAAATGTGTTTAGGTCTTTATAACCTATAAAGTTCAAAATGCTTTGGCATGAAACCTAGACTATAACGTAAGTCCAAACTTGTTTTAATATGTTAATATGTGTATGAATTTATGTATTGTATAAGGAATTTGAGGTTTAAATATTGGTAGCCAAAGATTGGCTTTGGCCGAATGGCCTATATGTGCAAAAAGGGCAAATTTGTCATTTGATAGGAAATATGACCGTTGGTTATGAATATATGTGAATTTAATGTGTGTTGTGTGTATTTGTGATGAATAAATCCTTACAAAAAGTATATATATAAATATAGGCGAGCCTCCAGAGGAAGGGACAAGTCGGGCAGTCGCCGCAACTGTTAGGGGGTTGACGGGCTAGCTTGAGGCTTCGTGCCTTAGCTACATTTTGGAAGTAAGTATTTATATACAATTATTGAATCTATACATCATATGACATAACATATGAATTTGAGTTGATTTGATACTTAAAAACCCTAGTTTTATTTGAAAAGTCAAATTGGCACCTAAAATGACCCTCCGAACTGACCTAAATTGTCCTGAACTTTCGTCTGCTATAATTTGAAACCTAGATAGTGTTTTGACCCGATACTTGGCCCAATCCTTTCCCCTATCCCTAAACTTCAAATTGATACCAAATAGTCCATCTAAATGTGTTCCTAAAATAGAGAACCAGAAACTCCTCAAAAATCCTAAAACATACCCGTAATTTGATTAGCCAGTTGCGTCAACGAAACTGGGCCCCGGTGGGCCCGTTTCTTAACTTTGGCCAATATGCCTATTTGATACATGTGATATGAAAATGAGTTATTATATGTGAAATTAAGCTATATTTGTGATCCTATATCCATTATATGAGACTTTTGCATATGATAATATAACAGGGCTACTATGATGGGGTAGCAGGATTATCCGTCGACCGTGTGCACACTGGTATCTATTTGACCCTTGCTAGAGAGGGGAGTTATATTCTCTAGTCGTAAGAGCCGATCACTCTTACGTAACTATTGGTTTCGCGCTATTGCGCCATTTATTCATTGGTTAGCACAATTGTGCATATTGGACATATT
>CANXYC011164154.1:0-11504 GCA_948193065.1 Aleurites moluccanus
GGAATTAACTAGTTTCTATCAAGAAATGAAAGAAAACTACAAGCTTTGGTGAACAACAATGGTGGCCGAAACTTGGAGGAAGAAGAAAAAGAAAGTTTGGTTGGTGTTTTGGCTAAGAATGGTGAAGGGGTGGCAAAAATCTAACTTAAAAATCAAAGGCATGATCAAATACATTAGGCTTATGATAGAAATGGTGAAACCTAGCCATCGTCCATTTCTTCATCATTTCATCTAATGGTTAGATTTAGATAAGCCTAAAATGATATCATAAGCTTGCATACACCATATAAGTCCATAACTCAAAGGAAAAGACTAAATTGTCCTTAGTTCAAATTTGATCCTTATCAGAACAGCTTTGCCCGGACTTATCTTCTACCGGGTTTAATTCTCCAATAAATATTCAAATAAATATAATATCATCATTTTCATGTCCTAATATTCTTTTCTACCTTCAAATATCATGTTAATTTCCATAAAACTCGAAGGGGTATAAAATGACCATTTTGCCCTCAGTTCACCAAAAATTCAATTTTTCTCGATTTCTTCCTAATAGCCTTTAAACCTCTTTTACACGTATAATACTTCCTAAAACATGCATATACATTCAATGCAAGCATAAAACATGCATTAACACATAACTTTCAAACAAGGAAAGTACCTTCTAGGTTTGCCCTTTATGGTTCAGGTTCTAAGTTTTAACTGAAGTGTTACGCATTGGGTACTACATTGCATTTCAGTACAACATTTCAACCTCAGACAGATGGACAGTCAGAAAGGACTATTCAGACATTGGAGGACATGTTAAGATTGTGTGTGTTGGATTTAAAAGGCAGTTGGGATCGCTTCCTACCACTGATAGAGTTTGCCTACAATAATAGCTACCATTCTACCATTGGGATAACACCATATGAGGCTTTGTATGGCAGGAAATGCATATCACCTATATGTTGGGTGGAACCAGGTGAAAAGCAGTTAGAGGGGCCAAATCTAATCAAAGAAACAATGGAGAAGGTTCCTATTATACAGGAAAGAATAAAGACTGCTTTCAGCAGGTAGAAAAACTATGCTGATCCAAAAAGAAAGAGGTACAGTTTGCTGTGAGTGACCATGTATTTTTGAAGATATCTCCTATGAAAGGAGTGATGAGGTTTGGAAAGAAAGGAAAATTGTCACCAAGGTATATTGGACCCTTTGAGATTTTGGATCGAGTTGGTATTGTTTCATACAGACTAGCTTTTCCCCTTAATATGGGTCACGTACATTCGATGTTTCACATTTCTATGCTACGGAAGTATGTTCTAGATCCGTCCCATGTGCTTCAAACCCAAGAGATTGAAATTGATGAAGCATTGTCATTTGAGGAAGTCCCAGTACAGATTGTGGATCATCAGATTAGACAGCTTTGGAATAAGAGCATTCCAATGGTTAAAATACTGTGGCGTAGCAGAAGTGTTGAGGAATGTACTTGGGAGAGTGAGGCTAAGATAAGACACAAGTACCCCCACCTATTTCATGAGTCAGGTTTTTATTCTACCTATAACCTTAAAGTAAATTCGAGCACGAATTTATTTGTAGGGGGGTAGAATGTAACACCTTAGTTAAAACCTAGAATATGAACCACAAAGGGTTACTTGGGGAAATTTTGACTTGACTTAAATGTTGTGATTTTCTATGTGTTTATACTTGAATTTGACATGTATGCATGTTATATGAAGAGTTTGTATGAATAGAGGGGGTTTAAAGGCTATTAGGAAGCAATCGGGTAAAATTGAATTTTTGGTGAACTAGGGGCAAAATGGTCATTTCACACCATTTGAGTTTTTAAGGAAAATTAACATTTCACACCCTTTGAGTTTTTAAGGAAAATTAACATTATATTTGATGATAAAAGAGAATATTAAGACATGAAAATAGAGGTATAATGATCAAATAAATTATTGTTGGAAGATTAAAGTAGGTATAAAATAATTCTGGGAAAAGTTACTCGGATAGGGATCCAATTCGAACTAGTGGTAGTATGGTATTCTCCTAAGGAATATGGACTTATATGGTGTATGCAAGCCTATGGTATCATTTTAGGCTAACCTAAATCAAACCATTGGATGAAAAGATCAAGAATTGAATGGTTAGTAAGCTAGGTTTCAAAATTTTTACTATAGAATCAATGTATAGGATTGCACACTTGATATTTAGGTGGATTTTTCCCACCTCTTCTTTTTCCTTAGCTATTTTCACTAACCAAACTTTCACTTTCTTCATTCCAAGTTTCGGCCACCAATGATCTTCACCAAACCAAGTTGTTTTCTTTCATTTTTTGATCCAAACTAGTTAATTCCATCATTCTAAACACAAATATAACCTTAGATTCAAAGGAAAATCAAGAAAAGTTGATAAATCAAAGCTTTGAAAATTTAAAAGAAATATTGGAAAAGTAAGTGATTTTACCATTCTTTTAGTTTGATTTTGATCCAAAGATGTTCTTTGATGTTAATTAGTTTCAAATATGTGTTTAAGTTGGAAGAAAACTCAAAAGTTGGAAGGAAACCTTAATTAGGAAAAGGTATAATTCAAATGTGTTATTTTGATGGAATTTTGGTTTAAACGTGTTGTATTTGATGCATTTGTAATGAATTAATATCCATTTGATGGAAAGAAATTCATTTGAATGGATTTCATGCTTGGCCGAAATATGGTGTTCAAAGAAATGATTTGATGCTTTGATGTTTAATAAGTTTAAATGATTGAATGTTATGCATTTGATAGGTATTTATGTTGTTTGAATGATTGGTGTTGAAAAATGAATAAATGGAGTGAATTCTAACTAGGCCAAACCATATTGACTTTAAAGGTTTAATGTGTTAGGTTGAAGTAATTAGGAAGGAAAGGTTTGAATATGGATTAACGATGTATATGATGCAAATATATAAGTTTAGATATGGAAATGATATTTGATATAAGTACTTGGAAGGTAAACTTGGAATTTGATATATGTTTGATATGAAATGTTGAGCTAAGTGTATATAAGTTCTTAACTTGGCATAATAATGATGAATATATGAAATGTAAGTCAAATGTGGTGATAGACATGTGTTTGATGCATAAAGGATTGGAAAAAGTGTAAATTGTGTAATGTGAGGTATATAGTATATACTGTGTATGCTTGATGAGTTTTGATGTGAATAATGTGTTTTGTAATGTTCTTACGTCTTACCGAAGTGTTATATTTGAAAATAGGTGAACCGTCGGGTACTCCAGTTGAGATTGTCAAGCGGTGAGCTGATTAGGGCTACCAAGTGTGTTTTGGGGGAATAAAGTGACAGTTTGTATTAAAGGTGAGTCTATATGTATAATCATGTATAATTTGCATCATATATCTTATGAAATATCATTTGGACTAATAAACCAGTACTTGGTATCCAAAAACACCAACAGTGCATTTTGACCCGTAAATAAGCCCACCGAAATTACCTAAATTGACCTAAGTTTTGTCTGCCTATAAAAAGAAATCTAAAAAGCCAATTGAACCCCCACTTGGCCCAATCATCTAATTTTTCCCTAATCTTTAAAATGGTACCTCATGGTCCACCTCAATCCATTGATAGCATAGCTAACTAGAAACTACTCAAAAATCTCAAAACGGACTCGTAACGGCGAGTTTCAATTGCGGCAACGCAATTAGGCCCCGCCGGCTTGTTTTGACCTAACCCAAACTTGTTCTATTATTCATTATAAATATATATTGGATTGTTCCACAGTTATATTTATGCTATTTTTATTGTTATATGGAGACACACCCATATGGTATTATAATAAGGCTACCTCGATGGTGTAGCTGGTAATTCCATCGACCATGTACACACTGGTATTCATTGGACCATTGCTAGGGAGGAGTGTCATATTTTTTAGCCGTAAGGATTGATCTCCCTTACGTATATTAGATTATGCACGATTGTGCTATTTTAATGCGATTGCACTTTTCACTGGACCCAATCCTGTTATATCATATGAGAGTTGACTCATACACTAGATATTCATATGGATACTTGTTTCAGCCTTTATTCGTTATCTTATATGACTCTACAGGTCAATTGTGAGCAAATCATGGTATTATGAACATCTATTGCATTTTTATATATATAGATTCACTGAGTATTTTTATACTTACCCCCCTAGTTGTTTATGTTTTTCAGGACCGCTGAAACTCGAATTCCATTGGCACCTTCTATCCTCGCCTTAGAATTTTGCTACTTATAACATGTAATACTCAAGTCATAAAAGTATATGTAAATATTTATACAGTATTAGAGATTCCATGGTACTGTAACCTAAGGAGTGACATTTATATGTGTGCTTGTGTTTCTTATAGTTTTCTTATAAACTATGCTATGGATGTATATAGCTTGAGATATGTATATATGTTGAGTTTATATTGGAGATTGAGTTGATTATTGATGATAAAGTTATATTAGAAGTGTTTATTGCTTGTTCTACAGTGGGGTATAGTCATATATTAGAGGAGATGCTATCAAAATTTCAGTAGAAATTTTAAGCTACATATGAGTTGATTATATGAATTGTTTGCCATGTCATAAAGATAATTTGGTTCTTCATGGTACTGGTAGCTTAGGCAACACCCGTACCCTAGGACCGTCACTGCTCCCAGGTTGGGTTGTGACACTAAAACCATTGAATTTTGTTTCTTGCTAAATCAAGAAACAAGACAATTTCCTAGGAATTGGCAAGTACCGGAGGTACTTTTCCTATCCATGTAACTACTAGAAAAATCCGCATCGGAATAGCCAATTAGGTTAAAAGACATGTTCTTAGGACACCAAAGTCTTAGATTTTATGCGCCTGTCAAATATTTGAAAATTGTTTTGACCATATGCTTGTGTGATTCTTTAGGATAAGATTGAAAACATGCACATAAACATATGGAAAACATAATATCCGATCTACTAGCGGTTAAGTAAAGCAAGCTACCAATCACACCTCTAAATTTCTTCTCCTCAATAGGCTTACCAAGATCATCCTTGTCAAGCTTGATGGTGGAGTTAATTGGAGTTCTACTTGACTTTGCTCCATCCATACCAAACCTCTTGAGGAGTTCCTTTATGTACTTTGATTGGTTAATGAAGATGCCTTCCTCACATTGTTTGATTTGTAATCCAAGAAAGTATTTTAATTCCCCCATCATGCTCAACTCAAATTCACTTTGCATATATGAGGAGAATTCCTTGCATAAAACTTCATTAGTAACACTAAATATTATATCATCAACATAAATTTGCACAATCAACATGTTATGTTTATCTTTTTTGATAAAAAAGTGTTGTATAAACTTTACCTTTTGAAAAACCAATGTTAATAAAAAAAAAAAAAAAAAAGTGCTAAGTCTATCTTACCAAGCTCTAGGAGCTTGCTTAAGACCATAAAGAGCTTTTTGAAGTTTAAAAACATGATTTGGAAAATCAAATTGTTCAAAACCCGGAAGTTGTTCAGCATAAACTTCCTCCTCAATGAAACTATTTAAAAAAGCACTTTTAATATCCATTTGATACAACTTAAAGTTCATATGACATGTAAATGCAAGTAGCATCCTAATTGCCTCAAGTCTAGCTATTGGTGCAAAAGTCTCATCATAGTATATTCCTTCATCTTGATTATATCCATTTACCACCAACCTAGCTTTGTTCCTAGTGATCACACCAACCTCATATAATTTGTTTCTAAACAACCATTTGGTACCGATGATGGGATGGTTTTGTGGTCTTGGAACCAAGGTCCAAACCTGTAATATCCTATAAATGCATAACAGGTTTTAGTAAATAAAGTTCTCAATATATAGATTAAAATCATCGAAATGACCAATGATAATTTTAGAAAATCAGTTAGAGCAAAAACGAAAAAAAAAAATTTGGAATCGTTGGTACCGAT
The DNA here is from genome assembly GCA_948193065.1 of Aleurites moluccanus. Taxonomy (NCBI): domain Eukaryota; kingdom Viridiplantae; phylum Streptophyta; class Magnoliopsida; order Malpighiales; family Euphorbiaceae; genus Aleurites; species Aleurites moluccanus. The sequence continues at coordinate 5,938 of CANXYC011164154.1, forward strand.
ATCGCTGCCGAAAATAGCAGTACGATCGACGGATGAATTTTTGAATTTGGATTGAGGGTAAATGATAATGTATATTTATGTGTGAATAAAGTAAAAAGAAATATGAGAAAAATGTTTAAGAACACTGATAAAGTAAGCGATGGCAAAACCGTAAATAAAGGGTACTTTCGGTGAATAGTGGAAATTCGACAGTCTGAGTTTCAGAATGGCTCTGAAACTATTTTTTATTAATTAATATTAATAAAAATATGATGTTTAAACATTCACTTTGAATTCCAATTCCCGACAGAATTATCGGAATAATTTACCAAGCGAAAAGGGATCAAAAGTAAATTTTGGAAAATTGGAGGACCAAAAGGGTAATTTGCTAATTTTGTCTTACTATGAAAGCAAGACTTAGCCAAAATTATTCTAATTTTCTTCTTCTCCACCCGTGACAAAATTTCTTCCTTTCCAATTGATTTCTTCCATTTATTTGTGAAGAAAAAGTGTAGAAAACCATAAACTAAAACCATACAAATACTAATCTATCAAAATTAGCTATAGAAAATCAAGAAAAATTGAAGAACAAGCTAAAGAAAATTTCGGCCATTTGAGGTAATTTGTGTAAATTGTTTGTTTGTTGGTTTTTATGGATTAATTAGATTAATTTGATGGTAATAGGATTGGGTAAATAGTTTAATTACATCAATTGATGCATTAAACAGTTTTCCCTAATTTTGAAACCCTAAAATGAAGTTGTGACTTTGTATTTTGTGTATATGAATTAGGATGTGTAAATTGGCTGTATAATAAGTTAATTGGGTATTAATTGATATTTAATTGATGTTCGTATCGTTGTACAAAATTCGTTCGGAGAAAATCGCCGATTTTGGCCTAAACCGAGGATTTGAAGAATTGGGTAGCAAATCTATTGTGCTTGGTGAATTGGAGTGTTAGGTGAGTCTTTTATGCATAAAATTAATTGCCCAAATTGATAAATGTCATTTGGAATCCAATTGTGAAAAATGGTTCTTGGCCGAACCTAATTAGGTCAAATTGCCTAAAGTTTGTGCTTTATTTTTGACTTGTGTTTCCTTGCCTATTTGATTCATTTGCTGAAGATTATTGAGTTGTGATTGTTGCCTATAAATTACTTTCCATGTACTTGTTTGTTGATAATTGGGGCAATGTCAATATTGCACCAAAGCCATGCCGAAAAATCCGTAGGCCAACCATTTGAATGCCACCGTTGCCAGCGACAATGGCATGCTAATTTCGTCAACTTTTTGGCCGCAAATGACCAAATTATGTTTGTTCCCATTTTTGGTCATTATACTTTTGGTCATTGTCTTATCAATTATTATTGATGTCTTATTGACTTTATGCTCATTAAATTGATTCTAATGAGTTATTGATACTTGTCTTTGTATTGATCCTATTGATTCTATTGATTGATTGATATTTAGCTTGTTGATATGGAGGAGACCATTATTCCATAATGGTGTCCATTGATGAGTTTATTTCTTATATTGATCTTAATGTGGTATGACAGAGCTACCGATCCGACAGGGTAGTGGGACAATACTATTGGCCTTGTGCCCATTGTATTATTGATGCCCTAGCTAGGAAGGGTTATGGTCCTGGCCATAAGACCTGATCAGTCTTATGTTTACTGATGTTGATATACTGGAGACTGTATGTTCACATATAGTCCATATTGATGCTACTGGAGATTGTATGCTTTCATACAATCCATCCCTTTATCTGTCTTTTCTTTTTTGTACCAAGCCTATGATATTTTTATTGGCCTATTCTGGCACTTTCTGTCACTATTTTCTGTAAATTGTTTATATCGAGCTTTTAATATCATTAAATCTTCTGTTAACCTTATACTTGTTGGCAATGCATATAGATTCACTGATATCTTATATACTCACTCTTTGCTTGTTTACCCATTTCAGGAGAGAAGTATATTTGCAGAATCCTATCGTCTATCATCCAAGGATTCCTGCTTGCTGTCATTGATGTATATATATATTTTGCATTTTGGTATTTTGATGTTCATAATTTAGTTGCTCCATGGGGTATGTATGGATTAGCTAGGATGTGAACAATTGTATATATATGATAATGATATTTTATGAGATGTGATGAACATATGACAAGTTATATTAACTGTTATAGCCAATAGCACTAAATGACAAAATGAATTACGGAATAATAGAATGGATGGTAATTAACTAAAATGAATAATATATTGTGGTTTATTGATTGTGCATGTGATACTGGGTTTTACGGGTGTCGGTCACTATTGGCATCTCCCGTGCCCTAGGACCATCGCGATCCGGAAACGGGTCATGACAAAGGTGGTATCAGAGGTCTAGGTTACAGACAGTGGAATTTAGGTTACAGATGAATAGTGACTAAATTATAGAGGAATAGTGACTAAGTACAGAATTAGGTAGAATTAAGTATACCATGGAGCATAGGATTTCCTTTGATGTCTTTTGCTGTTATCGTCTGTTATATGTCATTATTCTACGATTTTGTCATATTCTAAGAAAGTTTCTATTTTTCCCGATAGATTACAGAGATGTCCGACGATGGGGACAGAGATACCTGAGAGGCAGAGGTTGCCTTTAATGAGTCTTTAGTGAGGGAGATTTATGTATCATAGGGTCCATCTAGATCCCGATAGACTTCAGAGGGTACAGATAGGGGCGATGACCCCTGGAGAGTGGAGATGATGAGAGGACTGATGGAGTTACGTAGAGAGATGGCTGATATGAGACCGAAGCTTTAGCAGGTACCTCCACCACCAGCTCTAGCAGTAGTGCCTCCACCTGTCATACCAAAGGTAGTACTAGTGGCACCGGCTCCTATGTAGCCAGTTGGGGCTCAGAAGGAGCCTGCTATATAGGGAGGTCGGGGAGTGATACAGGAGGATGGAGTATCGATGTTTAGCTTTCTGAAGCTAAACCTACCTAAGTTTAAGGGAGATAGAGGTACTGATCCTGTGGATTTCTTGGAGGAGGTGGAAAAGGTAGTGAGGAGACTACCATGTTCAGATTTGAGAGTTGTTGAGCTGGTTGGTCTATTACTGAAGGGTAAGGCTTAGACCTATTTTTCGAGGAGGATGGAGCCCCAGCTTTATGGTGAGCATCCACCCTCATGGGCTAAGTTTCGGCAGGGTTTTATTGATGAGTTTATTACTAAGGGGATGAAGAGTCATAATTTGATTAGATTTGAACAGTCAGAACAGGAAGACAAATTTGTTGAGGAGTATGCGAAGGACTTTAGCAGGATGAGTAGATATGCTACTCATATTGTACCTACAATGGTTGATTTGATCAGTAGGTTTCGGAGGGGTCTTAATTCTGCATTACATAATGCATTACTGGACACTGAGTTTACTTCTTTGACTACAGTGATTGACAAGGCTACACAGATAGAGGAGAAATACAAGACTGAGAGGGCAAGGAGGGATCAAAAGAGGAAAGGGGGTCCAAGATCTCAGATTAGGAGGGGGGAAAGCAGCTCCTATCCTAGGCAGGCAGAGCTAGTGCCTTGATTTGAGCAGAGATCATCAGCCAATAGTCAGAGGAGGAGAGTACAGAGTAGAGGACTGCCAGGGGGTCAGTCAGCACCTACCTATTCTCAGGGTTCTTCGAGACTAGTTACACAGGCACCTAGTATTCCTATTTGTGGGTTTTGTGGTCAAAGACATGGAGGGGAGTGTTGGAGACAGACTAGTGCTTGTTTGAGGTGTGGCCATCAGGGCCATTATGCTAACAAATGTCCATTGAGGGTTGATAAGCAACCATCTGTTACGGTCTCTCAACCAGTGGGGCAGAGGAGTCAGAACATGGGCAGAGAGGCATCAGGTAAAGGCCGAGGCAGGGGAGGACAGGCCCCCAATGGTAGTCAAGCTCTAAATGGTAGGGGTCAGGGCAAAGTATTTGCAGTTAACACCCAGGAGGCCTAGAGAGCAGACAACGTGGTTACAGGTACTATCTTGATGCAGAATGAGATTGCAGATGCCTTATTCGATTCAAGTGCTACTCAATCTTTTGTGTCACCACACTTTAAATCTAAATTGAATAAGGAAAGAAGATTATTAGATGTGCCTTTGATGATTGCTACTCCTATAGGTGTTAGTGTTGATGTGGATTATTATTATCCTGACTGCGTGATTGAGATTGATGATAACATCTTGCATGTTGATTTGATTAAGTTACCTGTATTAGAGCTAGTTGTTATTTTGGGTATGGATTGGCTTGCGAGGCATTGAATGGTTATAGACTATTATCGGAAGAAGGTTAGGTTTCAGCCTGAAGGGCAGCCAGAGTTTGAGTTTCAGGGTGATATTCGGGAGTTCCGATTTAACCTGATTTATGCTATCCAGGCCAGGAAGATGATTGGGAAAGGTTGTTCAGCCTATTTGGCACATGTGATTGATGTATAAAAGTCTTATGTACAGTTGGATTAGATACCGGTAGTTCAGGAGTCTCCTGATGTATTTCCTGAGGAGTTGCCAGGATTGCCCTCTGATAGAGAGATTGAGGTGCATGCAGGCACTGACCCTATATCAATTCCACCATACAGAATGGCTCCAGCTAAATTGAAGGAATTAAAGGTATAGTTACAGGAGCTATTGGATAGAGGGTTCATCAGACTGAGCAGTTCTCCTTGGGGTGTACCGGTACTGTTTGTAAGGAAGAAAGATGGCTCTTTGAGGATGTGTATAGACTATTGGCAGTTGAACAAAGTCATAGTGAAGAACAAGTATCCATTGTCTCGGATAGATGACTTGTTTGATCAGGTGCAGGGTGTTAGCCATTTTTCGAAGATTGATCTGAGGTCTGGGTATCACCATGTAACACCTCAACCTAAACCTCATTTGAACCTTTAAGGGGAACTTAGGGGGGAAATTTTTCCTTTCTTTTGAACTTGTTGATATTATGTATTTATGCATGAAATTGATAGTTATACATGTTATATGAGTTGATTTTATGCATAGAAGTGGTTTAAAGATTGTTAGGACAAAATCGGGAAATTTTGAGTTTTTGGTGAACTGGGAGCAAAATGGTCATTTCACACCCCCATCGAATTTTGATGGAATTAACACTACATTTGAAGGTAGAAAAGAATTGAAAGACATGAAAATGATATTATTAAGTTTATTTGAATAATTGTTGGAGAATTAAACCCGGTTGAAAATAGTTCCCAGCAAGCTGCTCAATCAAGGTGCTTGAGGTGCTTCTTTTGAACTAAGGCTATTTTGGTCTTTTCCTTTGCAATATGGAGTTATATAGTGTATGTAACCTTATGGAATGATTTTAGGCTTGATTAAATCCAACCATTGGATGAAAAGATGAAGAAATGGATGGCTGGATGGCTAGGTTTCACCAAAAGTACCATAAACCTAAAGCATAGGATTAGTCCTTTGATATTTAACTTGATTTTTCCCACCTCTTCCATTGTTCATCACCATTTTCAGCCAAAAGTTGCAGCAACTTCTCTCTCCTCCATTTCTTCATTTCGGCCACCACCACCATTTCTTATTGTTTCTTTCAATCTTTGAT
>CANXYC011164235.1:0-14387 GCA_948193065.1 Aleurites moluccanus
TATATATATATATATATATATAAGGATACATGTTATGACAAGAGGCACATGTCTCTTTAATTTTTATAAATTATTTTTATAAAATATTATTTAATTTTTAAATTTTCACGAAATGAGTAAAGTGATTCCCTCTATTTTGAAAAATTAACTTTTTAATTTCTAATAAAATACTATATATTCCCATTTTCTTTTATTTTTTCATTTTACTTCATTTTCTTCATTTTTCTTTTTCAATTTCCTTGTCATAGTGTTTCCTTCATTTTCATTATTACAATGTCTCCATCCTAAAAAATTTGTGTCTCTGTGTGTATATATATTGTCAATGTTTTTAGTCAATATAAGTTATTACTAAAAGTAAATAAATTTGTCTCTAAAAATTGAATTAGGGGCAAATATTAAATTTATTACAAATATGTCACTATTATATTTAGAAATAGTAGTATCCGAGTTAATAATTGCAAATGCCTTTAAAAGCTTTATATGAAATTTTTAATAATATTTCAAATTTATAAAATATAAATAAATTTTATAAATAGCAACCGTTGCTAATTTATTTCATTCCTATTTCATGGGTAAATAACAAAGAAAAAATATTAAACTTTAGTGTTTTTTAAAAATTGATCATTTAAAAAAAAAATTCAGACATATATTTAAAATATTATTTTTTTCACTGATAAATCACCTACCGAAATCCTTACCAGAAATTTGATATATAATTTTATATCATTGTTTTCCACTGTTTAAATGTGTTACATAGAAGTTACGATTATTATCTACAGCTAACTAAGCAAGTTAGAAGTCATATTAACAAAATTTTAGTAATTATATTAAAAAAAATCAAAATTTAGTGTTCACATTGAAAATATATAAAAATTTAGTGATTTTTGATTCATTTATATTTTTTATCTTTTTATTCTTTTAATTATTTTCTCAATTTCAAAATATGTTTTTTTAATTTTTTATCAAAATATTCTTTAATTATTTTCATTAATATTATTTTTATTATTATTATTTTTTCATTAAAATATTTTTTTAATTTAAATTTTATAAATTTAAATAATAAATTTTCATTAAAAATCAATCTATGAATCTAAAATTATCATTGGTAACTTTTTTTTTTTATTCAAACTACTCTTTTAATTTTTTTTAAGTGATAATATTTTTCTAATTTAACTTTTAAAAAAATAAAAAATTAGTTTGCCACATTAAAATTTAAATAAGTTGTTAGTAGGATCATCTAATAGATTTTAAATTTTAATTCTTAAATTATTATCTTCTATGCAATAATTTATATAAATTTTTTATTTCATCTAATAAATCTAATAGTTATTAATATTTTAGAACAATATCTTCTAATTTAATAAATTTAAATTAAAAGAATATTTTCATTTTTGAAAATTAGAAGAATAATTTGATAAAAAAACTAATTAATAATTTTGGATTTATAAATTGATTTTAAGGGTAAAATTAATGTTTGAATTTAAATAAAGTTTAAATTAAAAGAATATTTGATGAAAAATAAAAAAATAATTAAAAAATAATAGTGAAAATAATTAAAATAATATTTTGATAAAAAATTTAAAAAATATTTTAAAATAGAAAAAATAATTAAAAGAATGAAAAAATAATAAATATAAATGACAAAAAAAAAATTAAATTTTTGTATTTTTCAATGTGATTATTTTTTTTTCAATACATAACTCCTGTATAATTTACTTAGGCAACTATAGGTGATGATGTGATTCCTATATGATATGCTTAATTAATCGGAGGTAAATTTTTCAATGCGATTATTAGAAAAAAAATAATAATTTAAATGTTCATCTGAAAGAAAATTTTATGTGGTGATTAATTTGAAAAAATATTAAAATTTAATAATTTTTTTTTGCTATTTATCATAATCGTGTGAGATTAAGTCTTAAATTAGAAGAGAAAGTTTGTTGTTTGGTTTAATTAACCTAAAACTAATAAACTCCAATTAAGTTTAGAGTGGGTTTCGAAATAATATATATTTTAATTCATATCATATGTTATTGGCAGAAAGAAAGAGACCAAACAAATTATTTTGATAGTGAGACGGTGAGATAGGATTGTATATATATTTATTAATTATTGGTATAACATTTTATTATAAAAAGTGGAAAAATTGAGAAGCTTTCATGTCAATTAGTTAATATAGAATATATATATATATTTTCACTATATAAGTTTAAGCATATATATATATATATATGTAGAGTAATTCTGAGGTTCTATCACATGGTACGCCCAACAACATTTCATATATTATTTTACTTTAGTTTTCAGTCTTTTTTTATCTGTCAAAACTTGCGAAGCAGTTTTTTTTGGGTAATAATTAATATACTTAAAAATAATTAAATTTTTGTAATTTTTTAATTTGATCATGAAAGAAATTTTTTTTCCATGAATACTTAAATTTTTAATTTTTTTATTAATAAATATTTAAATTTTTAATTTTTTCAATTAAAAATTATTTAAAATTTTCGGTCAAAATTTCATCGAAATTGCTGATGTGTTATGACACTTCACTTTAGCCATATGAGATAGCAAACTTTGATTTCAATTAGCAAAGGTAGGAAAAAAAATATTTTCAATAGATAATTTTATAGGGAGTAATTCTAAGGTGGAGTATTATCTTATGGTACACGCAACAACATTTTATATATTATTTTATGGATTAATTACTATTTAATTTTTTAAATTTATTAAAATTAATAAAATAATTTTGATATTTTTAAAATTTAATATTTAATTTTTATATTTTGATTCCGTCATATAAATGTGTCAATTTTTTTATAAATTCTGTTAAAATTTAAAAATAAAAAAATAATTTTTAATATTTAAAATACTCTTTTTTATTTTTCTTTTAAATTAGGGACATTATCTTAAAATAAAACTCATAACACATCTTTTTCACTGTATCTATATATAAACTCACAAAAAAAATTTGTAAAATATTAGGTTTAAAATTTTTTTATTAAATAATTAAAAGTTTAAAGATTAATTACTATTTAGTTTTTGAAATTTGTCGAAATTAATAAAATAATTTCTGTTTTGATTTGGTTGATTTAAAAAATTTAAAGATAAGTAAAAAATATTTTGATCATTTTATAAGTATTTAACGGTAAAAATAAACGACATAACCATTTTACTCATGAAAAAAAAAATAAATACTTAATAATAAATTTTTCAAAATATAGAGAATATTTCATTAATATCAATAAATTTTAAAAATTAAATAGTAATTAATTTTATTTTATTTTCATTTTTAGTCTTTTTTATAAGTCAAAACTTGAAGAAAGTTTTTTCTAGTTAGATTTATTAATTAATGATATCGGTTATACATGTAAAATTACAAGTATAATACTAATCAAAATTAAATTACAATAAAAAAAGCCAAATTTGAATGGACCTTTCTTTCTTTTTATTTTTATTTATTATTATTATTTTTTTTTTTTGTAGAATATGCATACCCAACATTAAATAAAAGAAAAAAAAATGAATCTTAGAAAGCAGCCTTAATAATAATAAATTAATAATGAATGGTAGGCATCTCAGCTTTTATTACCTCATGTGATCCGCAGATTTGAAATCTCACAATAATTATAATTTATCATATTATTATTATATTAAGATATGGATGAAACATCCAATTTTAATTTAATCAATTTTTTTAATAGTCAAAATTGAATTCTAGATAGAGAGGACCTATAGATTCTAGAAGCTCTTCCCCAACGTCACCTACCTCGCCAAAAACTTCTAACAACGTTAATTACTCAGCCAATAAGAAAATGTGTTTTTATATTATTGTATTGGTATATACATAATAATTTTTCAATATATATATAACTTTCCACTAGGTGACGATTCCTCTCACTGTAGTATTTTGTGCTTTTTGGTGTGATCTGAATCCTAAGGTTTGGTTTTCTAATTTTTAGATTTTTTTTAATAAATCATTCAGTATTCAATGAGTATATTAGAGAGAACCTATAGATTCTAGAAACTCTTCCCCAACGTCACCTACCTTGCCAAAAACTTCTAACAACGTTAATTACTCAACCAATAAGAAAATGTGTTTTTATATTATTGTATTAGTATATACATAATAATTTTTCAATATATATATATAACTTTCCACTTGGTGACGATTCCTTTCATTGTAGTATTTTGTACTTTTTGGTGTGATATGAATCCTAAGGTTTGGTTTTCTAATTTTTAGATTTTTTTTAATAAATCATTCGGTATTCAATGATCATATTAGAAATTAATTATTTTGAATTCAAATTTTATAAAACTACATGAATTATAAAACTCTTCCTATCGAATTTTAATGTAATTATATTCCTTAATTTTTAGGGTTTTCGTGTACTTATTAATAGTATTCTGACTGTTTTGATCGGAAAGACCAGTATTTCCTTAGCATGGAATGGGATCGAGAAGGGTAGTAGAGCAAACGGAGGATCAATTAAAGGAAATTGTGGCCTGCGAACTGGGAAGCGGGGGTCAAGTGACAAGCCTCACTGTGCCTTGTGGAAACTTTGTGGACAACAAGTCCTTTTAATTAGATTGCTTGACGAAATTATGGAGCCCATTAAGTTCCTCTTCGAAAGTTGGAATAATAAAGAAAATATAATTGTAATTGAGCCAAGTCGAATAAAATTTTTAATTTACTTAAATTTTGTTGGATATTTTATTTCTAAACACCAATTCAAATCTAACTTAAAAATTATACTCGAACTCAACCCATATAACTATTAGAGAAACTGAAACTCAACTCATCAAAAATTTATTTATAAATTATAATATTAAGAAATTATGATTGAGATATGCTCGAATTTGAACCCTATAACTTATTTATAACTCATTAAAATACTCAACTTTCTAAATATTCATTTATAATAAAATAACTGTAACCAAAAAAATATATTTAAAATTATTATAAAAGCAAAAAATCAAATTAATATAAAAAAATTTAATTATAAAATTGAACATTACATGTATCTTAAAAATATTAATTAATACAAAATATATTTTTAAAGATTATAATATTAAATTATGTATACTAACAAAATCTTAATTTAAAATTATATTAGTATTACATAAATATAGTATAATTAATATAATATTTATTTAAGAGTTAAGTATTAATTATCTTTTTAAAAATGTAATGTAATATTAATTTTGAAAAAAAAAATTGTATAACATTATAAAACTATTTACCTATATATTATTATATATTTATGCTATTCAACTAGTTCAACAATTAAAATGTATATAATTTATAAATTAAGTAAATGAATCTTATATTTCATTATTACGAAAATATTATAATAATTTTTTTAATAAAAAGTAATTTTTATTAAAAATTGAAAATGTAATTATATATATAAGTTATTTCCCTTTTAGAAATATTAAAAGTGTATATATAAGAAAATTAGGAATATGTATTTTTAGTCTAATTGAATTACAAAAAAGAATATAAGAGTATTAAAATATATTTTTTTGGAGTACAAAAATTATTAAGCTAATAATAATAAAAATAATAATAATCGAGCTATTTGCTAGCATATTCACGACCTTATAATTTAGTCGAGTTTAATTTTATTCAAATTTGGTTTATTTATTCATCAAGGTTTGAAATAAAGCTCAAGTTTGAATCATTTATAAAACGAATCGAAAACGAATAAACTTTTATCTCGCCGAATATTAAGCCGCTTACGAATGTTTGACTCATTTACAGCCCTAAAAAGGAAAGAAAAGAAAAATATGATAGAATAAGAGTTATCTGTGTTATGAAGTATAATTAATTTAGATAAAAATAAATAGTAAGACTTTTTAAATATGTATTTCATTTTCTTTCAAAATTGAGAGGATGAGAGATTTTCCTTTATTTATTATTGAAAATAACTTTTCAATAATGTTATTTTATCATTGATGAATAAAATCTTTTATTATCCCTTAAACTCTCAAATAAGAAATATTTATTGATTATATCTTTTTTTTTTCTATCTCCTGGATTAAAGATTGTCTTTCCTTTCTAATTAAAAAAAACTCACAAAGAAGGCTAAGAGGAATGTGAGCTAGACCATAGGAGAATAATATTTTCTCTTTCCAATTCAATCATTGGAAAGATAAAGAAAGGGTTTTGGATATGGAACTATATATGGTTTTTTGATAAGCATGTTCTGATTCTAAGAGAACTAAGTGGGGACGAGCAACCATTTACATTGCAACCGAAATTCATACCTTTTTATAAAGCTCAAAATGCAGCTACAATTGAGGCTATTGGAGATAAAATTAGGCAGTTTATGCATGCAGATGAGGGGTCAAATGGGATATGGAATCGTCCGGTTCATATTAGAGTGCATATTGATGCAAGGAAGCCATTAAAAAGAGGGACAATAATATGGATGGGAACATAAGGATCAAAATGGATTCAATTTAAATATAAACGATTGGGTACCTCTTGCTATTAGTATGGCTTACTGGGTCATGCATTTTGTGGACTGTGAACAATGCTCCAATACTATAAACCAAATATAAAATTGGAATTATGTCCTTATGGTGATTGGATGAGGGCATCCCCTTTCAACTCCTATCAGAGAGCTTTTATTTCTGAAGACTCGATTGAAAAAAAAGGCTCCAAACCTATAAAAAATGAGGATATAATGGGGCACAATGCAAATGGGATTATGCTCAGAGAAGTAACGGTCGATGGATTGATGACGAAAGGTACATGACTCAGGTATTAAAAATGATGAAAAATATGATTTTGACAAAGACACATTTTGTTTCACAAGTTCCTAAAGCTCAAGTTGATATAGCAAAATTTAGTTGCTTCTTTAAAGAATGTGACAGTGGGTACAAGCTACAAAGAATAGGCGGATCAACGTGGTGTGTCTCAATGTTAAAAATAATAATTAGCAAACTAATAAGCACTCAAACACTTGATAAGGAAAATGTTCTGCCACACTTTTATTAGAACTAAAACAGCCTGTAAATAGGCTTCAAACAATTGAATTAAAAAAAAAACCAACAGCCTCCTGATAAATTGGAAGTAGTGCCCAACATGCAATTAACAAAGAGAGAAAATAGGCTAAAATAATGCAGTGCTGGCAGATTGTAATCCAGTAACTCAATCTCCTACAATTGGAGCACTTTTCAACACTTCCCTTTCTCCAAATTTGCAAACACCAACCATGCTTCTCAAATATTATCCATATAACCTTAAATACATCTCATATAAGTATAAATAAAGTAAATTTAGATATTATAATATTATATTTATGCGATTTAACAAATCGCTAAAAATCGACTCGATAGAAAAATAAACACGTTGATATTTCGATTAACGAACGAGTTCGGAATTGTGAATTTTTAATATCACCATTAAACTCATAAGTTCGAGAAATATGAGAAATATTATTTTAGAATTGAAATGGGATAAAAATATGAATAGTTAAAAGTTTCGAATTAAAGATGCGAATATGAGAAGTGTCAAGGGAAAAAATTGAATTATCGGAAAGTTAATTAATGTAAATAATTTCTAATTCTTCAAAAATCAGAAAATTTTTCCTCTTCCTCCATTTGCTAAGGCTAGCCGAAACTTCTTCCATCCAAACTCCTCTATTTTTCTTCAAATCTTCAAGCAAAATCGATAGAAAACTTGATAAAACCTAGAATTAAACTAGTTTCTACCAAAAATTTCAAGAAAAACAAGTTAGAAATTGATAGAAAATCTAACCTATATTTTGGCCACTTCTTAATTTCAGGTGAAAATGATGTTTTCTTTGTTCTTTTCAATCATTTAAGCGATATAAATTATTAGAAGAATGAATAGATTGATAGATTTTAAGATTGGGTTGAAATTAATGGAAACCCTAAAATTATGTTTATGTTTAAGTTGAATTTTCTGTATAGGATTCCATAATTATAATTGATGTTATAATATATTAGTTAACATCTATTTAAAACTAAATATGTGGTAAAATTGGATGTAGAACCGAAGAAAACTGAAGAACACTGCTTTTGCCTGTTATAGGCAAATCGACATTTTATCACGTAATCGGCTAAACTATCGATTCTGGTGAGTCATACGTATATTATTATACTTGTTTAAATCTTTCTTTTATCAATTTGAATCCATTTAAATTCTTGAAACTTTTTAGCCAAAGTGTTTCATTGAGTTTCCTTGAATTCAAACTTTGATTGTGTTGTTTATTAATGTATATAAACTCTGTTTTATAATGTCTTTGTATTTGTTGATATTGGGGTTTGAATTGTGAACTTCGACTTTTGATCAATGTATCCCAAAATATTATTTATTTGATTTTATAGTGGTTCACACCAAGTTCTCGATAAAATGTCCTTTGAAATATTTCATAAGCTAGCCAAATGCTACTAGATTCACCAACACGGGTGGTTTGTTTTCTCACTAGTGTTGATGTATATTCTTGACATATTTTGTACTTGATGTATAAATGACCTTTGTAGCATTTTTCCTATATTTCATTGCTCCTTTATTGAGGTTATTAATTCTATATGGAAATACTTGATAAATCAGCTTTATTGAGCTAATATTACAGAAACTGAACCATATTGCTTTTCTCACTTGTTTGGTATCTTGTTTGCTATCTTTAGCCCATTCTTGTGTTTATATGATAGAGCTTCCTTACTAATGGGGTAGTGGGTAAATACCATTGGCATTGTGCATAATGAAATTATAATGATACCCTAGTTGGGAAGGGTTATGGTCTGAGCCATTGTGAACACTCATTTTATGCACTCCTCGAACTCGTGCCCGAGATGGCAAACTCAGAAACCATCAAACCCGGGTTCGGGCCTCGGTCGTCACCCTCGAGGGAAGGCATTGCCGCCCTCCTTAGGCGGTGATATCGCCGGCCATCTTTTGTGCTACCGCCCTCCTTTTTAGGCGGCACCGCAGCCCCCCTCTGGTGGCACTAGGTTGCTATAAATAGATGCCTCCCTCCTTCATAAAAAGGACCCCGAATTCACTTGAAGTCAAATTTTCCTTCTCGGATTTCTTCTATTCTCTCTCATACACCAATTTCTTCTTATTTCTTTAACTCTCTTTGAGTTTAAAGAATAATCAATTCGGGGTGTGTGGAGCCCATTTTCTTTAAGTTTTCTTTGAACTAAAGAAGGACCAAATCCAAGGCGTGTGGAGCCTCAAAATTATTTCTAACAAGATCACTCTGTTGATTTGCTTGTTTTGAATTATCAGATAAAAGACAATCAGATTGTCTTCCCAGGCCTCAACCGATCCCCAGTGGAGCTCCGATCCGGGCAAGCAATTAGACCGCCGCCTTCCTAAAGAAATCAGATAAAATATAATCTAATCGTCTTTCTGTGCTTCAATCAATCCAAAGTGGAGCTCTGATCCGAGTGAGCAATCCGGCCACCGCCTCCTTAAAAAGCAAAGGAGAAGGTATCGTCTCCTAACTCATCTTCTTTACTTTGATAGAGCATCAAAATAAAGAATCAAAACATGATAAATTGGGCATAAATCAACCCTCCTTCGCCAAGAAGGAAGAACTGCGTAGGTTTTGATTCCCATTCAACGGGATACGCAGGCAAGCTATGTAAGGGCTTCAAATCCAAAAAGATCAAAGCAATCTCTTTTCTATTAATTAACTGCTTTATTGAATGTATTATTCGAGGAATGTGTAATCGACCTAAAACCCATAAGGCTAGAGTTGATATCCCATATTTTGAGATTTTTGAATTGTAATAATTTAATTATCGCTCTCTTAACTATTTTACTGCTTTATTTTATCACTTTCGTCCATTCATCTAACCTGCTCATGCATCTATATATCTCATCCTTAAAACTGCTCATGAAAACGCTTTAAATCAAGGTTAAAATTAGAAGTCAAGTTTAATCGAAAATCTAGTCCCCGAATCCTCTTTGGTTTCAAAGACTAATGCACCTTTATTTCCTTTGGGATAAAATTGAAGTCAAAATGGGTTTTTACCTTAAATTTTTCCAACAAAAATAACTTAAGGTGGCGACTTCAAAACGTCAAAATCATTTTCAAAGAGGCGCTAAGGTCACCTCTCAATTCGTGAGAAATCGTCCCTAAACGAGCATTCCTGATCTTCTCCCCGGGACGGGATGAGGGCGGTGCTCGGGCGAGGCCTCACAGCTATAGGGTCTGATCCACCTTATGGTATTTACATGTTATAAAGTAAATGATACATATTTATGACCCATTATCTATTATATATACATGATATTTATTGTCTTGAGTGTCTATATATCTATATTTGACATTCATAAGCCATTTCTCTTGATTTGGTCATCTGATATGCTACCTATGAACCATTTGTTACATATTAAATATTTATTGATATCTACCTAGCCTTGTGTGTAATAATGTATATATTGACTCACTGAATATGAAAATACTCACTCTTTTAGTGGATTTAACTTTTCAGGTCAGAAGTAGAGCTGGTTCAAGATTTCTTCATCAATGGTTTCCAGCTATTTTGTTATAATATAAATATTTTACTTGTATATATTCCTTGTGTAAATTTTAGATGTTCCATAGATATGTAAATTATTGAGATGACTATACTTAGTATGGTCTGTAATATTATTAGTTATTGATATATAATGTAAATGAGATGTGTTGAGATCATATATGATCGTAGATGATAATAGATAGACTGATTAAATGGATATAGAAATATTATAGTAGGTGATGTTTACAGGTTATAGAAGGGTTCCACGGGTGTTGTAGCCTTATGTTATTCCTATATCTTTGAACCATCATGTTTCAAAATTGGGACGTGATAGAGATGGTATTAGAACATAGATATATTGATAGCATATATACATATGTCAATAAGGCATAGGTGAACCATAGAACATAGGAAATCATGTCTCGTCATTTGTTGCATTCATTAAATATGTATTTATTATGCGATAATCGTACATGCTAAATAATTGTGTTTTCCTATTATAGTGACTAAAATATCTATGGGAGAATGTGAATAAGCTATTGAACTTGCACCTAGAAGAGCAGAAGAGCCCAGTAGAGAGGCATAAGTGGCCTCAAATGAATCATTGATTAGATAGGAATCAGAGGAACCTCCTAGGTCTAAGAGAAGGACTGAAGATACCAGGGAAGCTGAAGATCCCTGGAGATTGGAAGTGATGCAAGGAATGCTAGAATTTAGAAGAGAATTACATGAATTAAGAAGGGAAAGACAGGTAGTGCCACCAGCTGCACCACCAGCCGTTCCACCAGTTGTTCCACCAGTACCTGTGCCACCTGTTACTGCAACAGTTGAGGCAGTGGTGCAGGAGGGTCGCAAAGTGATTGATGAGGGTGGAATCAATATGTTTAACTTTCTAAAGTTGAGTTTGCCAAAATATAAAGGTGGAAGAGTTGAGGAGATTATTAATTTTATAAAGTAAATAGAGAAGGTGGTAAGAAGACTTCTATATTTAGATGTCAAAGCGGCGAAACTTGTTGGTTTATTGTTAAAAGAGAAGGTCTATACTTGGTTTTCTAGCCACGTTAAGACACAATTATGTAGTGATATACCACCGACTTGGGCAAAATTTAGGGCTACATTGTTGGATAAATTTTTGACAGAGGGAATTAAAACCAGAAACATAATTCAGTTTAAACAGCTGAAACAGAGCAATATGAGTGTAGAAGAGTATGTCGATGAGTTCATCAGGCTGAGTAAATATGCAAGCAAGATTGTACCTACTGAAGCGGACCTGATCAGCAGGTTTAGATGGGGATTACATGCTCCCCTACCTAATGTATTGTTATTTGCTGAATTTACTTCCATATCCAATATTGTTAATCAAGAGGTTCAAATAGAAGAAAAATATAAAGAAGAAAGATTAAAAAGAGAACAAAAAAGAAAGATTGAGACAGGAAGACAACAGAGAAGAGGGGAAGGGAGTTCTCAGCAGAGACAGACAGAGACTACAACAGTCAAAACTGAGCAAAAACCACAAATAGGTGGTCAAAAAAGAGGTTAAGGTAGAGGTACCACAGGGCAATCTGCATCTAAATTTTCACAAGGATCATCTAGACCACCAACGCAAATGTCTAATGTTCCCATATGTGATTTTTATGGGAAGAGGCATGGGGGTGAATGCAGAAGGAAGATAGATGCATATCTGAAATATGGCCAACAGGATCACTTTATCAAGAATTGTCCAATGTGGGGAGAATAACAGATTACTATAGCAGCCTCACAACCTACTGTATATATGAGTAGAAATGACAACCTTGACATAGGGGGTAGAGGCAAAGGTAGAGGATCAAGACAGGTGTCACGACCTAACCTAGGAGTCGTGACAATCCTAGGGTACGGTTGTTGCATAAGCTACCAGTACCTCGAAGAACCCAATTAACTATACTATATGGCATGCAATTCATATAAACAACTTAATTAACTTAGAAATGCTGCGAGAAATTCGACAGCATCTCCTCTATAATATGACTATGCCCAAAAATAAGATAAGCACACAACACTTCTAATAATCATCCACAATCATTCTCAAGTCAATGATCCCTCTGGATCTCCAACAACAACTCAATATATACATATATCTGTACATCCAGTCATTTCCATACATAGCATATCATATACATCCATAATATCATCAGTATGCAAAGCTATAAAGATGCAAACTTAAACATATATCTACCTGCCACTCCTTAATATACAGTACCATAGAACCTCTATTCTGTACAATATTTACATATTCTTTTGGAGTTTGATATTTACATGATCACTAGTAACTTCAAAGGCAGGAGTAGGAGATGCCAATGGAAAGCGTGCCTCACAGCTGACCTGGAAATTGTAAACCACTAAGGGAATGAGTATAAAAATACTCAGTGAATCCAAATGTATAAAGATGCAGTAAATGCTCATGAAAATGTAATTGCCCATATATGGCCTGAAGAATTTAATAAAAGATAGCAAATGAATAAATAAACATGTATCTGTACAAATATCAATATGGAAGTCATATAAGTATCCAAGGTACAAAATAGCACACATATGATATAACATGATTGGGTTAATTTCTGACATTCAGTACTCAGCACTATCATAAAGTGCACTAGGGAATATAACATCCCTCCCTAGTAGGGGTCCCATAAATACATTACTCTCGTAAGGGATATTTTCCCTATGACTAGAGAATATAACACCCCTCTTTAGTAAGGGTCCCCAAAACACAGTGTGCACACAGTCGATGGAATTTACCTGCTATATCATCGAAATAGCCCTGTTCTAATATCATATGAGTGTGCCTTCAAATAACAGTAAATTTAGCATATTTATAGCTCATATAGCATTAGAACAATCATATATAGATATATGAAGAAAAATAGAACAATTTTGGAAATTGTCAAAAATTGGCTCGGCGGGGCCCAGTTGCACTGCCGCAACTGGCTTGCAAATTACGGGTTCGTTTTGGGATTTTTAGATACTTTCTAGTTAACTATGTTACCAAAAGAATGAGATGGGCCATGAGGTACCGTTTTGAAGCTTAGGTTGAGACTAGATGATAGGGCCAAGTGGTGACCCAATTGGCTTTCTAGATTTCATTTTATGGCCTATCAAAGTTTAGGTCAGTTTAGGTCATTTCGATGAGCTTATTTACCGGCCAATTTGCACTTTAAGCAATTTTGGGTAACAAACTTCATTTTTAAAGCTCAAATGAAATAATTTGACATATATAATGCAAATCATGCATGATTATACATAAGGACTCACCTCTATCACTTCAAAGCACTTATTCCCCAAAACACTGATCCCGAGCCCTAGTCGGCCCGCCGCTCGACACTCCGAGCAGGAGTATTCAACGGTTTACCTATTAGCACACATAACACTCCGGTAAGGTGTAAAATCATTACAAAACATATCATTTGCACAAAAACACACCAAATTCACTAAGGCATACACTATATACACTATTAAGCACACTTTGCACTTTTTACACATTTCTCATTCCTTTATGCAACATTTGGACTGATAAACCAGCTTTTGTTGTCATACTGTACCTAAAGTGCAAATTGGCTCGTAAATAAGCACACCGAAATGACCTAAAATTTGTCTGCCTATAAAATGAAATCCAGAAAGCCAATTGGGCCACCACTTGACCCAATCATCTAGTATTGTCCTAAGCTTCGAAATGGTACCTCATGGTCCACTTAAATCCTTTGGCAACATATTTAACCAAAAACTACTAAAAAATCTCAAAACGGACTCGTAACGGCTACCGCAACTGGGCTCCGCCGGACATTTTTTTTGACATTACCCAAACTTGATCTATTATTCATTATATATATATATATATATATATA
>CANXYC011164746.1:0-28752 GCA_948193065.1 Aleurites moluccanus
TAAATTTTCTTCTTAAGTTATTTTCCTTAGATTTATTTAAGTCTATGGGTTAGAATAATTAATATTGGGTATATAGAATTTATTGCAAGTAATCTGAAGTCATTAATGGTAATTAATGTGGAAGGAAATCAGAATGTTGAGGCTGTCATTAATAGTAACATGAACAGTAACTCTGAATTAAATGCAGATTTTTCTTTAAGAGATAAATAAAATTGTTGTTGGGAATTAAGAATAGAGACTCTGAGATAATTAATTATTAGAAAATCATGATAAATATTATTGATTTGAAAAAAATCCTAATTTTTGTATGTTTGGGGAAATTTCTTAGGAGGAGAAACTCAAATTAATTGGGGAGTTAGAGTTGGAATTTGCTAGAGGAAATTTCAAGAGAAATTGTGTTAAGGTGATAGCATAACTCGTGAAGGAGCTAATACAGAAGATCCAGCTTCTTGATCCATTCTTCTAAGAAGCTTCATTGTAATAATTTTTTTGAGATATTTTGTATATTCATTAAATGGTATTATGACACAATATATGTATTGGAGGTATACTCTAGAGCTCCGTAGTTAGTCATTTGAGGATGATGGTATTTTGTTGTATGAATTATTATCTTTTGGGTACTCTTGTTCCTTAGTGATGTGAGATGTATCTTTTTATCATTAAGGAACAAGAGAAAGCTATGATATTATAATAGTAAAAAATTTGATAGATGCTTAACTGGATTTATAGTAATGATCATTGTATGATAATATAAGATATTGTAATTGATATAAATGTATATGAGATTTATGATATGTGAGTTCTACGGGTTTATGGTGGCTTTAAGCCTACCCTTGCCCTAGGACCATCGCACCACTGGAGTTGGGGTGTGACAAAGTTCATATATACTTATTAAATTCACTATACTTACACATATAGCAAAATGTTCAACAAAACACACATTAATCTACTCCACAATGTATGGCCATTTTAACATATACATATCTTCTCAATATCAAACCCAATTACATAATATATCTCAAAGTACAACCTTTCCCTTTCTTACCCTAAAGTGTTGGCCATACAAGGATCAACACATAGAAACATAAGTATTTCACATGACCAAAATTTCCAGATTCAGTTTCATAAATTTATCAATTTTTTTAGGCTTTCTACAATTGTTATCTCAAATTATTTTCTTCTAAAACAATTTAGTTTATTCTCTTATCTTTCCAATGCATCATGAAAACTGACAATCCAAGTTCATTTGCTGCAGTTATGGTCACCTTTACACAGACTGCCCTATTTCCATTTTATGCAGGGACCAACAGTTTGTAGTTAACATTCCACTAAGTTAACCTCCGAATTTGATTACATGGCCTTCATAAGAGATGAAGCTTTATCTATCTAGTTTCATGTACAACAAGAATCAATCAATTTCATGCATAGGAACTCAAGTTATGAATAAATGAGACCCTATATACATTTATACATCAAAGAACAACATTTTGAATCAATATACTTTCTTTGAACTCTACAACCCCTACATGGAGATTCACAATTCATGTTTTTCATTCATTCAATTTAACACCTAAGCATTCAATCATATATTTCATCACTAGTATACAAGTTACAAAGCAATTATCCTCACTTCTTTTTTACCTTACCTCACGGCCTATGCACAATTCATGTTCCAAAACTTCACATTCATCATCTATTTTATTAATTAATTACACTAAATTATTAATCATACAATCAATTAGCTAAAAAATCAAAACAACTCCACCATTTCCTCTAACTAAGCTCACGGCCAATATATCCTTTCTTACATTTCAAAATCAAACCACCATTTGATATTCAAAAATACAAAACAATCATCAACTTATCATTTAATACTAAAATCAAGCATAATCATCAAAATTTATATAACTTACCTCAAATTTCTAATTTAGCTGATTATCCATCTCTTTAAATACTTTCACCAAATTGCTATATGAAGCTTGAAATATTAACAATGAAGACTATTTGATAATCTTGATCACTATTTACTAAGAATTTCCATGGATTTTGAATAAAGGTAAGTGGCCGAACCTAGTTTCTTATTTGTGAAGAGGAGTTCTTGGTTTACCAAATGCAAGAAGGAGATGAAAGGAAATCCTTAATTGTCTCTCATGGTTTTCACAATTAGATGAAGGAAATAGGTATATAAGATATTATTATTATTAGTTAATGGTAAACATCATAATGACTCATCCTATGTAATGATTTTATTTTTAATCATCTTAAATCCTAACATGCATCCTTTGGATGTGAAGAGTACCAATACTTAAATCTACTAGATCATGATCAAAATCAATTACCATCAAGTCACTTAAATTCTTAATTTCTTTCAATTGAGTCCTTTTCTCTATTTCAATTTAATCCTCATCTTTTGATCTCTATTCAAACTCGGTTACTACTCAAATTTTTATTTAATTTCCTAATTAATTTTTTTTATTCAAACAATCAAATAACATTAAAATATACATGAATATATTAAATATCGTTAATAATAACGTTTAGTATCATTTAATCTCGTAAAACCAAGGGGTGCAAAAAAATGACCATTTTATCCCTAGTTCATTTTTTTAAGCTCCATATTGAAGAATTAACTTCCTATAGCATTTCTAACTATCACAACATGGTAAACACATTTCATATAAAATATATCCATCAAGTTTAGTATCAAATGCCTATCAAAACTTAAAAGTCAAACCGATCAACTTTCGGTCAAACTTACCATTTTTACCTCAAATGGTATTCCTAACCATTTCAATTTATCAAATAACCATCAAATTCCATGTATATAATAATTAGACATCAAATAATAATTCAAACATTTTCAATTTATTAAATTGACCATTTTACCCTTTAGTCAACTTTAAGGCCTATTTCATCTCAATTAACTCTAATCAACTTTTTATCCGTTAAAACTCTATAAATCAATTTATATATAATTTATAAACCTCAAAATTCATATTAAAACCATCAGAATCCATAAAGGTCATATTTACAGACTTATCATCAAATACCACTAACAGTAACCAAGACTAGAGTTTTCAGGGTTGTTACATTCTATCCCCCTTCAAATAAATTCGTCCTCGAATTTAGTATACAACTAGGTACCTCGAGTAGATTATGTAATTTGATTCATTTACCATTATTGTAAAAAAAAAAAATTCTCCAAATAATCAACATAATCATATTAGTCGATTAATAAACAACAATTTCTTAACTTATATTTATAAGTCTCCATAACAATTTACAATAAACAAATTAATAAACTTATCAAGAATTATAACTAACAATCCTCAAAATAAGAATACTCTGGGGTGTTACATTCTACCATCTTTCAAATAAATTCATCTCTGAATTTATCTAACAATTGAGTAAGTAAAACTCCAAATAAATTACTTCAAAACAATATACAAATTTATTATTAGCCTCAATAATTCTTTTACTATACAAATTCAAATCACAAAATTGAAATCTTTAAATCCTATTACTCTTATTAATGAAGTACTTCAAAATGTTTTATCATCGTCAATACACATAATTATACCAATAAACAATCATATATTATAAACAATTGTGATTCTAAACTTATTATCAACTTTATTGATATCATATTCTCATTAACAAGGATAAACTAAAGTATGATATAAACATAAGAAAGATGGTAATCAAGTACACGTATTATTAAAATTAGGTGCGTTATAAAAATGAATATCAAATATATATTGTGTAAACATTGGAGTATACGGTCACTATGATCAAAGATTATATTAAGAAAACATTTAGAATGTCAAATTAGAAGATAGAATGGACAAAATTGGAATGGACAAAATTGATAGGCAACATCAAAGATTAGAGCAATGATAGGTATCATTCGAATGGTAGAAACACATGAATAAGAAGATAAAATCATATATAAATGGAAACAAAAGATCCATATATTAAAATCATTTATAACATGCAGGCTCATAAGGATTAGGATGACAAATAAAGAAGGATAAGGGATAATAAAACACATGTAAGGAATACATATAAGAGTTAACAATTTTTTTTTAAAAAAAAAAACCTCCTTAACACAATTTATAACCACTCAATTTCACAACTTCCCAATAGGTCACCCATCATATTATTTCTCCGGTTCAAGCACGTTTAACTTTAACAGTCCAAATTAAATATCGGTTATTTACTCATTTAATTGACAATTTTTTGTTATTCCTGTCGTCGTATTATCTCTATTTTGTTTCTCCCATACTGATCCTCTATTATTAAAACCATATTTGATATCATTTGATCATCATCTTAATATAAGTATTATCTAGTCATATCAATATGCAATATATTACATCTAACACATAGTAAAACATAAAACAAATATAAATAAGAATATTTAATTGGAGATACGCTGAATTCAAATAATAACGAAGACTACAAATTGACGAATTACAAATACCTATGCTCCATGGTACATTTATTCCTAACAAGATGAA
Source organism: Aleurites moluccanus (assembly GCA_948193065.1). Lineage (NCBI taxonomy): Eukaryota > Viridiplantae > Streptophyta > Magnoliopsida > Malpighiales > Euphorbiaceae > Aleurites > Aleurites moluccanus. Next base: position 4,521 of record CANXYC011164746.1, read on the forward strand.
CATGCCTATATAATTTCTAAACCTTTGGCTCTGATACCACTTTTGTCACGACCCAACCCGGGAGCCGCGACTGTCCTAGGGTACGGGTGTTGCCTAAGGCTACCGGTACCGTGAAGAACTCATAACATTCATAAACATATAAGTACAAATCATGTTCATATAATAATTAATTAACTTCTAATTTCAGGTTAATTTCTACCAAAAATTCGGCAACAATTCCTCTAAAACATAGGACTAATCCTCTTGTAGAAAAATAAGTATTGAAATGATGAGAAATAATTTTAGAGACTCAGTTAGAAAGCAAATAGAATACTTTTTCGGAAATTATCGGTATCGAAAAAATTACCGAGAAAATAGCAGTCCGGTCAACAAATGAATTTCTGATTCTGACCTAGGGGTAAAGGATCATAATAATGCATGTGTAATTATGGTAAAAAGAAAGAGGTGAAAAATATTTAGGAACACTGAAAAAGTAAGTGATGGCAAAATCGTAAATAAATGAAACTTTGAGGGGGTATAGTGGAAAGTGATCTCTCTGAGTTTCAGAATGGCTTTGAAACTATTTTTATAAATAAGTACAAATAAAAATAAGTCTTTTGAATTCCCACTTTGAAATCCAATTCTCAACAGAATTGCCAGAATAAATTACAAAAGAAGTTGGAGTCAAAATATGAATACTTGATAGTTTATGGACTAAAATGTAATTTACCATTGTTAACTTAATATTTAAGAAATGTCTTAGCATTTTTGGCCATCTTCTTCCTCCTTACTTAAAGTGTTCGAACCATTCTTCCTTCCTTCCTCCATTTTTCCAAGCTTGAATCCTTAAGAAAAACTATAGAAATCTTGAATTTAAACCTTGCTCTTCCATTGCCAACCCATTTCTTCCTTGAAATCACAAAGGAAACCAAGGAATATTTGAAGGAAAATTTCAGGTGGAATCTCCAATCAAGGTAACCAATTAATTTGTTCGATTTTATGGTTTGTTTAGATGATTTAGATGATGAATTAGATGGGTATAGTGTTTGATTGCATCAATTGATGCATTTGAACCTTTTTTCCTTATTTACAAACCCTAATGGAAGTTGTGTGATTTGGATATTTGAATTAGTGTTGGTTTATGCTAATTAAGCTCAGATTATGTTAATTGGAGACTAATGGATGATTAATTTATGGTTTATTTGCTATAGAAAATCAAGAACACCAAAGTTGCCAATTTTACCTCCTTTGAAGCAACTGGCGGGAAATCAATTTTTCAAAGCTATTTGGAGTGCTAGGTGAGTTTAATATGCATCATTTAACATGTCTAATACATTGGAATGAGAATTGGAAACCATTTGTGTTGAACCCATTTTAGCCGAATGCCCTTTACTATTCATTGCCTTGTTTTTCCATTGAATTCCTTAGCCATTTTGATCCTTTGAATGTCGTTAAATGTTGTATATTTGTTACCTATTGTGAAACCTTGAATGTGGTTTGTTGGTGTGTATTGGAGCAATGTTGGAGTTGCACCCAAATCTTGCCAAATTATCCATTCCATAATGCACACCAAGTGTTTGATGAAATGCCTAGTTGTTTTGTCATAGGCCTATCACATTTTTATCTATAGGCCTACCAATTTGAATGCCATTGTTGCCAACGACATTGGCATGCCAATTGTGCCTACCATTTTCCTATGTATACCCAACATATGTTCCATACCATTATAAATTACCAAACCAAATGTTATTGCATATCTATTGCTTATTGCTATTCCATTGATTAAATTGCTACTTGAAATGATTGATATTGAGATATTGTTACTTGGTGATACCATTGTTGCATAATGGTATCTAATGACATGTTTCACAATTGTATTGACCCTTATGTGGTTTGACAGAGCTACTGCTTCGATAGGGTAATGGGTACATACTGTCGGCAATGTGCACATTGTTTATTGATGCCCTAGCTGGGAAGGATTATTGGTCCTAGCCATAAGACCTTATCAGTCTTATATTTTTTGATATGAGATTGACTGTGTTTACACTTAGTCTATGTGTTTCATGGCCCTATATCTGTCTTACCATGTGATACCATTCCTTGGATATGAGCATTGACCTTACTGTCATTCCCTGTAATTGATTCTGTATTCTGATTTTATTGAACAGATTGTCATTATTACTTCCTCTGTTATCTCTTATTATTGATCCAAATTACTTTTATTGGCGATGCATATTAGATTCACTAAGTATCTTATATACTCACTCTTTTCCTTGTTTACCATTTCAGGTGCAGAGTAGATAGCAGAATCCCAACTTTTGACTCTCTATGGATTTCTATGAACTTTATAGCAATGTAATTATATTAAATACAGTATTTTGAATGTTCATAATCTAGCTGCTCCATGGGGTATGTATGAGTTAGATAGGCTATGAGCATGTATATATGATATATTATGGAGTATAAGTATTGATATGAATTGTTATGATGAATGTTACAACCAACAATATAATAATTGCAGACAGTTTACAGAATGATAGAATGAATAGTAACTATATAAAATGATTAATTAATTGATGGTTATAGATATTTGCATGTGATATTAGATTTTACGGGTACCGGTCGCCATTAGCATCTCCTGCATCCTAGGAACATCACGATCCAAAATCTGGTCGTGACAGATTATATCTGCATAGATAGGAAATATGTTAATGGTGCATTCGTTGATTGACCTAATAAAGATCATCATCTCATTAGAAGACTTCTCTAAGGGAGGGGTATTTATATTGACTAGAAGGAGATTCCCGATGTGACCAAAATATATCGAAGTTGTAAGGTTCGGATTTGCAATTCCTAATCTTTGTTGATGTATTGACTTTAGCATGCTTTGTTGCACTGTGTCCACTAGCACACTTGTTTCATAAACCTTACTGAAGTGGGGCAAACTATAGACACCAAATTTTAGTACACCTTGAGTCTGAGCAAAAGCCCTATGATGAGGCATCAAATATTGAGATGCAAGATGAAATTGCTTGTTAATAAGATGTTTTAATTTAAGAAAATGAGTTTTATTTAAGTATTTTTACGTGAAAATGATTCAATGATATAGGTAAGGTTTAGGCATAGCTATTGAAGAACCGAGTTGAGTTTTTAAATATTAATTTGGATTAAGTTTTGAGGTCCAATTTGAGGCTAGGACGGATGAGCCTTCAAAAGAGGCATCGAGTCTGAACAAGGTAACCCAAATAGGCTAGGATGTAGAACCTCATGGATCTATACTAGGGCCGTGCAGCCCAACTAGGTTTGGCAAGCTCTGCACCTTTACTTTAGGTCGATTGTTCGCCCTGGGCCCATTGCATTGCTTCCTAGTCCGATTTTTCTTAATTTTGGGGCCCTCCCTACTTGTTTTATTGCCTGAATAGTCTTTAGTTTTAGTTCTTTTTTAATATTTTTACCAAATAAAAGTTTTAAGTTAAAAAAATAGGAAATATGCAAGTACTTGACTTGCAAGAATTTTACAAATTATTTTGGAACTTATTTTAGCTAAATAGGAGAATACTCAGCTTGTATACTAAGTATTATTCCCATTTAGGAGTTGGCTAGGGTCTTCCTTGTGCATATAAATATTGCTTTACCTCTTCATGGGTGGAATCAATCAATTGATCAATAGATCAAATTCTTAGAACTTTGGGAGGACTTCTTTTGAACTTGGTTTTTAGAACTTTGAACTAAGACTTTGAGATTCTTTTTTTTTTTTAACTTTGAATTCTAAAGAACTTTTGTTGCATAATTTATTGATTTTCTTCATACAAAACTACAAAAAGTTTGATTCTTTTAGAAACAAATAATCTATTCTTATTTAAGATCTTCTTATAAAGAATACAACTAGTTTCTTGGTTGTATTATTTGAGGAAAAAAAGAAAATTTCATATTGAATCAAAAGTTGATTCAATCACTTTCGAAAAATAAGCAATCCATCTTGCATTGACGTATTTGAGTTTGAATCCTATCTCAATAATCAAAAGTAAGGCTTGAGGGCAAATTGCTGGATCTTAGTATGTTGAGGGTTGGTTATTAATTTCATTTAATTTTCTTGAATAGACATGTAAATTCTTTATGCTATCATATGTATCTGTGGTAAATCATGTCACATAATACACATAATCTATATTTATGTTTGTATATATGTTAATTTTCATTAATAATGAAGTTTGATTGATGTGATTGAAGATATGAATACATGATGTTAGGATTAGGTTCTATGAAAGTTAGTTTAAGTTATGACATGATTCACCATAGCATTAAACACATACATACTTTTAAATTTCATTATTTTATGGATCAAAATATATATTTACAGCTGTTTATTTCATGCAAAAGAATTTAAAACTTTAAACTTGATTTACATTGAGTAAACGTGGCTAAAAGGCCATCAAATCATTTTTTTTTCCTTTAAGCAAAAATGGCCAAAGGGCTATAAAAATCAAAGCCCTAGGCATAAGGGTAGACATAGGGTCATCCGCAGAGTAACACTGCTCTGCTCCCTGGTTCCTCTATTTTTGTGATGTTTTCTTGATTCTTTCATGCTTTTGTTTTCTTAATTGCTTCATATGATCAATATATGTTTATAAATTCTTGTTTATATGCATATAAGATGTTATTAGATTAGATTATGAGGATTTTTTATGTTATGTGCATCAACTTGCTATTGTTTTGGTAATAGTTGATTTAAGTTGTTTAGTTTATATCTTAAGCATGATAGTTTGCCTGTTTGATATAATGTAATGAATATGGCATGTCTAAATATATGTTAATGATATTCATATGAGCACATTTAGGATGGTCATCTACTATTATATTAATTCATCATGATGAAAAATTTATTTTAATATTAAAAGCATGTAGTATTGTTATGAGGACTTGCTCGAGTGCCATGTCCAGTCTGCTCTAGAAATCAAAACACTTATTTATGGGTTGAGTCTCGCACGAACGCGGCTATCACTTTTTTTTTTTTTTTTGGAAGATGAGTGATGAATGATTTTCTATTTATCATTTTTCTATTTTAAAAAGGTTTCAAAGAGTCGTTACCTTAATTTTTTTTTTACGACAAAACATAAGGGAAAAATCAAGTAGACTCCAATTTAAATTCCACAGATAAAATGAACTAGACCTTTGAATAAATTTAGATTCGAGGATTGGGTTTTCGATTTAAGAAACTTGGATTTGGAATTAAATTAATTTTGACTGGAAAATATTATTTTTTTTGTGAATAATTTAATTGCATGGCATTTTTTGGACTGGAGTTCCACTTTTTGTTTGGGGAACTTAGGTCTAAATGTCCAAATTTACTAAATGAATTCAATGAGAATTAATTTAGGGCTCTACTGGCCAAAATTTGGTCTTCTATTCCTCTAATTCAATGAGAATTAAAGAAATCAGTTTGTACTCAAAGAGAGTTAAAATGCTTTTTATTAGAAAATATTAATTGGAGAGAGAATGAAGAGCTTACTAAGGAAAATTCAACTTAGCAAGTCAAGGTTTGGGGAGAAATGGTGGAAGAGGGGCTATTTATAGAGGTTCAAAAAGGCAATTTTGGCATTTGGGGTTGGCAGATTTGCCTAGGGGCCTTGCAAATATGCCAACATCAAAGGCTGGCGGCGGCATCTGCCATCCCATCTAGCAGTGACACCTTCCCTAGCCGGTGGCAATTGGTGGCTGCTCCGTGGGATCGAGTGCTTCAGGCCATTTTTGCATCTTCTAGGTCTTCGGTGGGTTTTGTTCATTCTGATATGAGTCCGGCTATGTCCCGAAGGTTCAGGGAAGCCTGGTTACTCCACCAATGGTCCGGTACTTGCTACTGAACTTGCAAAATTCTAGAAATACATAGTGAGGTGCAAAATAATGTGTTCACAATTGTATGCTTAGTTTTTGTAATCATGTTGGTATGTTTTGTTTGTTTTTAAATTGACATTATATGACTAAGAATAGATGATTAGTTTCTATTTTTATTTAAATATCTTGAGCATTTTCATGCATAAAAATTTAATAGGATGATTATAATGGATAGATGGAAGCATGATTATGACATACGAGTTTGCTTGTTGTTTTCTATATATGTTAGTAATATTAATATGAGCATGTTTAGGATAGTTAGCTACAACCATATTGATTCAATACGTTAAATAACTTATTGTAATTTGATTATTTGAGGATTTGCATGGTGGTTCATGAATCGATAATATGTTATTCAATTAAGAATTAAGCAATTGTTTTGATTGAATATCTTGAATAATAAATATGTAAATATGAGTTTAAACATATTAATTGATGAAGGCATGATTTATATAAATTTGTTTGTTCCTTACAATATGCTTGTGTTTGTACTTATTTGTATAGACTTACTATGTTGGATCCCTATGGAGGAATGAATTTTAGGCCAAATAGATTAAAGTGTTTTGCTAAGTCAAATGAGCCCTATGCATTTAGACCCAAAAGCAGATTTATGGCTCCAAAGGCCATATTGGATTGAATAATCCAAGTTCATTTCTCATTCCCTTTTTTTATTTAAGGTGGTAGATTTATGTTTGTATGGAATTCTTTACCTTTGATGGATTCCACACTTATATTTGTTAGGTTGCTTAGAGGACTCATTTCTCCTTCCTTTTCTTTAGGACTAGTGTGTTAAATGTATGTTTGTATGGAATTCTTTATTTTTGATGGATTCCACACTTATATTTATTAGGTTGCTTAGAGGACTTATTTCTCCTTCCCTTTCTTTAGGACTAGTGTGTTTTGTTTGTGTGAATATGTTATATCTATTATTTTACAATATTATATTGTTTATCAATAATGGTCATGATAAATTTTGCAATTAATTATTCAATATATAATTCTATCTAAGGAGATTGGGTTTTAAATGAGACCGTTTGTGACTCCTCCAATCTTTCTTGGAAATTATACTTGGTATAATTTTTTGTACAGTTAATCATATACTATAATAGAGATTTGTCTTGCCATGTGAATGTTCAAATTATTGATTGTTTATATACCTCATATAATGCTGCTATATAAATTGTTCATTCATTAGAAGTATATCTAAGTTCTCGGTTATTAAAACTTTTAGCTTAAAGTGAAAGCCGATCGTGATGGCCAAGCTGGCTGAGGTGCCTAATACCTTCCTTAATCCCTATCTGTTTTGCTTACCTGGATCTTTAGGTAAGGTGATCTAGTGCTCTGCCAGGGATACAATAGCCACTCATTTCTTGAGGAAGAAAATGCATTGAAAACGTGGACTCGGTAACACTTAAAAATCGACTGGTAACTCCTTTTCTCCAGTTTGTTTTATCCTTATCATTTTTCCAAAGGCTTTGAGCCTAACAGAACTCGAACGTCGCTGTAAAAAAACACCATACCAAGTATTTTTCTACTATAGACTATAATTGGAAGTAGATGGTTTTCAAGCCATAGATGAAGAGTTTGGATTCCAAAGGGAAAAAAGTGAAGTACCCTACAATATGATATCTGCCATTGGGGCGAGAAGGATATTAAAGAAAGGTTTCCAAGGATATTTGGTTTATGTCTAGGATATTCAGAAGGGAGAGAAATGATTTGAGCAAATATTTATTGTTAATGAATTTTATGATATATTTCTTTAAGAGTTACTAGGTTTACTAGCAGAGAGGGAGATTGAATTCAATATTAAGGTATTTCCAAGGACGAGTCCAATATCCATACATCTTTATTGCATGGCACCAATAGAATTGAAAGAGTTAAATGTTCAGTTGCCAGATTTTTTGGATAAGGGCTTCATTAGACCTATTAGCTCATTATGGGGTGCACCTCTATTGTTTGTGAAGAAGAAAGATAATTCCTTACGGTTGTGCATTGACTGCAGACAGCTTAATAAGGTTACCGTTTGAAATAAGTATTATTTATCTTGAATTGATGATTTGTTTGATCAATTACAAGAGAAAAAGCCATTTCTCTAAGATAGAATTGAGATTGGGCTACCATCAGTTGAGAATTTGTAGAGATGATGTGTAAAACCTTATCAAACCTAGAACCTAAACCACAAAGGGTAACATGGGAAAATTTTGACCTGAATTCAATGCTATGATTTGATATATGTTTATGCTTGAATTGAACATATGTGCATGTTTTATGATGTATTGTATAAGTAAAAAAGGTTTAAAGACTGTTAGGAAGCAATCGGAAAAAATTGAGTTTTTGGTGAACTAGGAGCAAAATAGTTATTTCACACCCCTTGAGCTTTTATGGAAATTAACATCATAATTGATGATAAAAAAGAATATTATGACATAAAAATAAAGTTATATTTCTTTAAGAATTGAATGGTTAGTAATCTAGGTTTCACAATTTTTACTATAAGCTCAAAGCATAGGATAATACCATTGATATTTAGTTGGATTTTTCCAACCTCTTCATCATTCTTAGCCATTTTCACCAACCAAACTTTCTCTTTCCTCTTCACCAAGTTTCGGCTACCATTGATGGATGCCAAAACAAGTTGTTTTCTTTTATTTCTTGAATTAAACTTGTTTATTCCATCATTCTAAACATAAGTATAGCCTTAGATTGAAAGGAAAAATAAGAAAAAGTGAAAAATCAAAGCTTTGAAGTTTTGGAAGAACTATTGGAAAAGTTGGAAGAAAATCAAAAAGTTAGAAAGGAAACCCTAATAGGAAAAGGTGAACTGTCAAGTACTCCAGTTTGGAGTGTCGAGCGGCGGGTTAATTAGGGCTTACGAGACATATTGGGGGATAAATTGGACATATTGTGTAAAAGGTGAGTCTATATATATGTATCATGCATTATTCATTTATACATATAAAATGATATCCTTGCTTGAAAACCATTAAGGATCTACTTTTGGACAGTTTTTCCAAAATGACTTAAAACAGAGCTTCCGAAATGTCTAAAGTTGACCTAAACCTTGACTTTGTATAATATTTATTCTGAAAGGCATTTTGATGTCTAACCAAGCCTAATTGCTTATTATATATATTTATTTATCATTTGTATAAAGAAATTTCCATGGAAATATCAATTACAAGGAAAACCAGAAAGTACCTGAAAAACGAGAAACAAACTCGTAATTGGGGTGTCAGCTGTGCTAGTGCAACTGGGCCCCGGAGACCAAAATTTTCATATTATGCAATATTATTTCTTTGATCTTTGTAATATTATTTTGTATCATTATAGTCATATTTGAGACTTAATATTAATACATTCATACTATATGGGATATTTGCATATAATATTATAACAGGACTACTTCGATGGTGTAGTAGGTAAATCCATTGGTTGTGTGCACACTAATATATATTTTTGGACTTTTGCTATAGACAGTGAAATTCTCTATGCCATAAGGATTAATCACCCTTATGTAATGGCGTGTGGGATGGAAATATGTTATTGGTGTGTGGGATGGAAATATATTATTGGTGTATGAGATGGAAATATGGAAGTGTGAAAGTAGGGAAATGAAGTAAAAGTGCAGTATTATATTATAATGTGTTTACAAATAACTTATACCTATTATATTATATGCATTATGGTTCATTATGGTTCAGTATGGTTCATTATGGTTCAGTATGGTTCATTATGGTTTAGGATGGTATGGTTCATTATGGTTTATTATGGTTCATTATATATATTCCACTATTCCATTATCAGTTACCTATTCTTTACATATCATTAATGGATAGATGTGGCTTTTCATGAATAGTATTGTATTTTCATATATTAAGATTCACTGAGTATAATTTTATACTCACCCCAAAGTTGTTAAATATTTTCAGGACCATTGTGAGGCAGATATCCATTGGCTACGTTATCTTTAGCCTTGGATTTCAGATGTATGTATTGTGGTTACTCCAATGTATAGAATCTCCTTGGTATAATGTATATAGGACTTGGTTTGATTAGGAGTTTAATGTTTCTAATTGTAACACCTCAACTTAAACCTCATTTGAACCTTTAAGGGGAACTTAGGGGAAAATTTTTTCTTTCTTTTGAATTTGTTAATATGATGTATTTATGCATGAAATGGATATATATGCATGTTATATGAGTTGATTTTATGCATAGAAGTGGTTTAAAGGTTGTTAGGACAAAATTGGGAAATTTTAAATTTTTGGTGAACAGGGGGCAAAATGGTCATTTCACACCCCCTTCGGCTTTTGATGGAATTAACACTATATTTGAAGGTAGAAAATAATTTAAGGACTTGAAAATGATATTATTAAGTTTATTTGAATAATAGTTAGAGAATTAAACCCGGTTGAAAATAATTTCCGGCAAGCTGCTCAATTGAGGTGCTCGAGGTGCTTCGGTTGCACTAAGGGTATTTTGGTCTTTTCCTTTGCAATATGGAGTTATAGAATGTATGCAATCCTATGGTATTATTTTAGGCTTGATTAAATCTAACCATTTGATTAAATGATAAAGAAATGGATGGTTAGATGAATAGGTTTCACAATTCATATCATAAGCTCAAAGTATAGGATTACTAGCTTTGGTTTTGGATTTGATGTATCAAATGTACATGTAATCCATCTTTGTTGAGTTTGGATTAACCAATAGTATAAAAGTAAGAAAAATGGATGATTAGATGGCTAGATTTCACCAAAAGTACCATAAACCTAAAGCATTGGATCACACCTTTGATATTTCATTTGATTTTTCCCACCTTTCCATTGTTCATCATCTTTATCAAACAAAAAGTTGTAGCAAACTTCATCTTTCTTCCTCCATTTCGGCCACCATCCACCACCTTCATTTCTTATAGTTTTCTTCCAATTTTTGATGGAAATAGATTAATTCCATCATCCTAAACACTAATATAACCATAGAATTCAAAGAAAAACTTGAAAAATGAACAATTTAATTCAAAGAAGATTTTGAAGAATTTTTGGTAAGTTATTGGTTTTTGATTTCTTTTGATTCAATTATGATTATATGATAATCGTTGATGTTTATTAGTGATCAAAACTCATTTTGTATGGTTAGAATTCAAAAGAATGGATTGAAACCCTAATAGGAAGAACTTGAAATCAAAGTGTTGTTTTGATGGATTAATTGCTTCAAATGATGTTTATTTGATGTGTATAGCATGAATTGATGATTGAATGATTGAAACAAATTGAATTGGAGGAAGAAACAAAGTGGTCGAACAATGTATGGACTAGGATTTGGTTTGTACTTTGTTATTTTATGTGTTTAAGTGATGGAATGAGTTGAATTTGGTGTATATGTATTAGATTGATGATTAAAAGATGGAAAGAAATTCATTTGGAAATGAAATCACTTTGGCCGAAATATTGAACAAGGAAAAATGGTTTGATGCTTTGGTATTTGTTAGGTTTAAATGGATGAATGTTATACATTTGATGTTTATTTATGTTAATTAATGGAATGGCATTGAAAAATGGACAAAATAAATGAATTCTATCTAAGTTGGTTAATATTGAGTTTGCTAGTTTAAGGTGTTAGGTTAATTTAATTAATAAAGTGAAGTTTGAATATGAATAAGTGTTGGAAATAATGGAAATGTATAGGATTTGATATGTAAAGAATGATTGATTTGAGTACTTGGAAGCTAAGTTTGAATATGGTGTATGTTTAATATGAAATGATGAACTAAGTGTAAGGTTCAACAGCCAAACCCCCAACCTCAGCAACCAAGACAAGCTAAAGCCTAGCAAGCATAGTTTTTAGAGGAGTTTAAGCTCAGCTAATCTGACTATCTAAGATTGAGTCTGAGTTTGAATTAGAGTCAGAGTCCACCAAGTTCTGTCTTTTTCTCCTTTTAATTTACAATCAACTATCTTGGTCCTCATTGTTGGTTTATAAGTAATTACTGATGATGGTTAATGAAATTTTAAGTTCTTACATGATCATATTCTTCTTCTTTCATTTTGTTTGTTTCATATCCAATTTGATTCAAATGCAAAAAAAAAAAAAAAAAGTCTGAAAGGGCGGCTAGGTAAAAAATTAGAATTTCAAAGTCAAATGGTACCATTCAAACATTTACATCCATAAAAGGAAGAAAGTCTATCTTGTCCAAATGTAAATAGTTCAAACACAACAGTCTCAAGTCTGTTATAGAGTCATCTCTTGAGTCGGTCATTTATAGTCGTTCTCCTCTATGTCAAAAGTTTCTTCAGGAGTTGAAAAGATTTAAGTCAGTGTCCATTCTATCAAATCAACTTTATCCAACATGTCTCAGTGGCATGTACCTTGTGTCAGTCATACTATCTCTTAGCTAAAACAGTTATATGGATAAATTGCCTATATACATCATGTAAGGGCATGTCTCAAATGAGCCATCATCCTTAAAATTGTTGCTTGGACAAAACAGCTAAATAAGTCAAATCCATCATTCAATGCAAGTCATCTGAGGTCTTCATTCCTTAAGTCAAAAAGTCCAAACACCAAATCAAAAAGTCTTTCAAATTATTGACCCAAGTGTCAGCCTCACGAGGTCTAAAACCTATGAAACACCACCCCAAAAGATTTATTAGTCTTTAACATGTAGGAATAGATATATTTTTCTTCTCTATAAATCATGCCACAATAGCAAACTCATAAAACCTCCTAAAATCATACTATGTTTCCCATACCAAGAGCAATACCAAAGTAAGTCCTTGAAAGCTAGTTTAGAAAGTCGAAAAGTCCACTACTACTCTGAGGTCCACCCAGAAAGGAATCAAAATGACTAAAAGGAAATCCAGAGTTGTTGGAAAAGCTCAATTAGAATGAACCAGTATTATTTAAAGCAAAGCCAGAGCCAAAGCCATGAGATTATATTCCAAAAATAAAAAATAAAAAGCTTGCTAAGTTGAAAACACGAAAGAGCAGCTCAGGCAAAAATTAGAATAGCTCGTCAAGTCAAAAACCCAAAAGGACGGCTTAGTCAAAAGTTAGAGCAAGAAAGAAAAAAAGATAGCCTAGTTGAAAACTCGAAAGGGCGGCTTGGTCAAAAATTAATTCAAGCAAAAAAAGCAGAGCAAACAGACAAAAGCTTAAAAATTATAATTATCTCCAGGGAGAATCATTCTCTTACTTGGAGGATGATCATGTCGACCAATAACCCCACAGTCCTATAGCAACTGTCCAAACTGTGTAAGATCACAACCCAAAATGACACCAAGCATCAGGTCAAATCTTACCATAACTGACCTTAGCCAATCTAACAGGACCAACCAAGCTTAAAGCCAAAACTGACCATAGCCTAGCTAACCTTGGTCGATCTGACAGGACCAATAGAAATCTAGGCCAAATATGACATTAGCATTTTCCTAAATAACCTCAACCAATTTGACAGCATCATCAAAACTCCTTTTAGCCAAACCATGCCAGACCAACAATTGAAATCCCTCATTCCTTAAAGACCATCAAAGTGACCAAGTCACCCTTCTTTCAAATCACCTTCCCTAGAAAAGTGGGGTGGGCATCTCAATGTATGAAGTTGCATTTCATTATGTTTCATTGCATAAACTTGCTTTCTCGATGCATTGAATTTGTATGAACTTGCATATTTTTTGCATAAATCATTTAAATTTGCACATAACATATGTATCTCAATTGAACAGGGGGTCTATCATTAGATCGTCTTAAAAAAATAAAATCATGCATACACAACATTCATAGAATCTATCATGCATCATCCTACATAAGTTTGGAACTATCAAGTGACAGGAAGAGTAAGAAGAAAAAGCTAATGGTCCATTAGATAACACGGGCAAGTATCCCTTAGCCAACTAAGCAATTCCTTCTGAATATCCATAGAAGTCAACTCTATGAGTCATTTGGTGAGTATGACAGACTTAATCTGCAAAAGACTGCATAAGCAGGGAAAAATTAGAAGCACTATTAAGAAAGATATGACTTCTTGATTTCAGAATCTTTTTTTATTGCATCACATTTAAACTTTTTCAAAATCCTGGCAATGGTGCCACCTTTTCAAAAATCTCTGGCAATAGTGACACCTTTTAAAATATCACTGAAAATGGTGCCACCTTTTCAAAAATCCTGGCAACGGTGCTAACTTTCAAAAAATCCCTAGCAATGGTGCCACCTTTTTTTTAAAAAAAAAAAGAAGAAATCCCTGGAAACGGTATCACCTTTTCAAAAATCCCTAATAATGGTGCTACCTTTTTAAAAAAAAAAATCTGGCAACGGTAGCATCTTTTAAAAAACAATTCCTGGCAACAGTGCCACCTTTTCAAAAAATTCCTGAAAACGATGCCACCTTTTTTTTTAAATCCTTGACAACGGTGCCACCTTTTCAAAAATTTCTGGCAATGGTGTTACCTTTTCAAAAATCCCTGGCAACGATGTCACCTTTCCAAAAATCCTGCAATAATGCCACCTTTTTAAAAATCCTAGCAACGGTGCCACTTTTTCAAAAATCCCGGCAATGGTACCACCTTTTCAAAAATCTATGGCAACGATGCCACCTTTACAAAATTCTCTTGCAACGGTGCCACCATTTCAAAAATCCTGGCAATAGTGCCACCTTTTTAAAAATCCTGGCAATGGTGCCACCTTTCTAAAAATCCTAGCAATGGTACCACCTTTTTAAAAATCCCTAGCAATAGTGCCACTTTTCCAAAATTCCTGACAACAGTACCATCTTTTCAAAAATCCTTAGCAATGGTGCCGTCTTTTCAAAAATCCCTAGCAACAGTGCCACCTTTCGAAAATCCCTAGCAATGATGCTACCTTTTCAAAAATCCCTGGCAATGATGCCACTTTTTTAAAAATCCCTGGCAATGGTGCCACCTTTTCAAAAAAATTCTGACAACAGCACCACCTTTCCAAAAATCTTGGCAACGGTGCCACCTTTACAAAAATATTTGGCAACAGTACCACCTTCTCAAAAATCTTGGCAACGGTGCCACCTTTTCAAAAATCTTGAGAACGGTACCACCTTTTCAAAAATCCTAACAACGATGCCACCATTTCAAAACTCCCTGACAATGGTGTAACCTTTTTAAAAATCCCTAGCAATGGTGCCACTTTTTCAAAAAAAAAAAATATGTGGCAATTGTACCAACTTTTTAAAAATTCCTAACAACGGTGCAACTTTTCAAAATCTTGGCAACGATGTCATCTTATCAAAATCCTAATACCGGTGACATCCTTTAAAAATAAAATCATTTTCAGCATTCAATCTGTTTGCTTAACTTAGCACCAATATCAATCTTGAGATTCATTTCCCGATCATATTATGGTAGTTCGTTTTCACTATTATCATGATTACTTTTCAATAAAAGCAATCATAATGAAGGGTAGTTGTGAACACGTGATTTTGCACCTCACTGTGCATACCTAGACTTTCACAGGTGTTGAAACAAGCATCGAATCATTGATGGGGCAATCAAACAGTCTTGCACCTTCGAGATATAGATAGACTCATGTAGGATCTAGCAGAGCCCTCTGTGGGCTCGTGAGAAGGATGAATGAAAAACAAAGACCGGAGTGCTGCCACCAAGCCAACTGTGTGACGCCGCCAACCTTTAAGGGTTGAACTACCCTTGATCCTTAGTGGTGCCGCCAACAGGGAATTTTGATACCGCCATAAGGCTTGGGCGGTTCTACCAAGTCCATAGGCAAACCTGCCCTTCATTATGGATGGCAACACTAGATCTGAGGCTCAAATGACCATTTTATCCTCTGAACCTCTGTAAAAAAAAAAAACCCTCCCCTCTTCATTCTAAGATACAAAGCTATTTGAGTTGAATTATCCTCAAACTAGCTTTATCTTCTCTCCCTCCAATGTCTCAAATAGTTTTACCTTCCTGAGGTTTAAAACTGGCTTACAAATCTTTCTAAGATTTTGAGGAGTTTTGAAGATCTAAACTTGGCCAATAGCATCCTAAATCAGTCTTCCTGAGACTAATTTAGCAAGAAAGAGCAATCGACTCAACTCAACTTGACCGACTCAAAAGGTGAAGCTCCGATCCTACAAAGCACTCTAGCCACTACCAACCCACAAAGTTTCAAGGAAGGTATAATCAAACTTCCATAAAACCAAATTTATCAAATCAAACCCAAATCAAGCCCAAGTAGCTCTTGGTATCCCAAACCATTAGTAAGAAGGACAAACTACACGAATTTTGATTTTCATTCAAACAGGATACGTAGGTATGTTCTTCTATCAAGCATTAAATCCAAAACCCTAAAATTATTATTTCGTTTTAATTGCTTTAATTTCATCCTGGGGGACATATAATTGGCCTAAAACCCATAGGGACTATAGTTAATTCCTCCGATTCAATTTCTAATTAACCTAAACACTGGAGATAATATCCTCAATTAATAATATTATAATTTAAATTCCTTTACCACTTTTTGATTTATTTATTGCTTTAGCATCCATATATATGGCATGCGATATTATTATTTTCATGAAATCATAATTTTAAGTTAGAATTAATCAAAAGCCAAGTCAGAATTCCTTAAATAAAAAAAGTTAGTCCTCGAACTCAAATCCGTTCAAAGGTCTAGTGATTTTATCCGTTGAGCAAAATTAAATTTGAGTCATTTTTGAATTTTTCCTTATATTTTCCCAACAAAAAATAAAATTAAGGTGGCGATTCCCCAAAACTCATTTTCAAAATAGAATTAAACTCAAAAATAGGTTTCAAAATAGAAATGAAATAACTTTTTCAGTGAATTGATAAATATAAATTTTAGGCGGCCAGGTAATTCGTTGATGTGAGATCAAACCTAAAATGAACGTTCTGATTCCCAAAGCAGATCGGACATAGCGCTCAGGTGAAGTCTCACAAGGGATATTTTGGTCATTTTATTAAAATTTAACTGAAAAATGAAATAAAATAAGTGGAATGACTAAATTATTTAACGAAATTAAAATATAGGAAAAAACTAATTAATTTTAAAAAAAATAATGCAAGTGTTAATTAGATCAATCTCAATGAATAAAAAGTAATATATTGTTTCCTTTTTTTACTTGGGTCTAATATTTCTTTGCAGCATAATCTTAATTTTACACCAAGTACAATTCTTCATTAACTATAACACCCAAGATTTCGATTTGCATGGTTGCATAAGGTTATTGATGGTCCCATGGTTATAGATTGTATTGATTGTGGTTATAGATTATATTGATTATGGTTATAGATTGTATTGATTGATTGTTATAGATATTGTTTAGAGTGTGTTAGTTAATCTTAGAGTTGTTTTGGTGAGTGTTAGAATGGTCTTGAGAAATGATTGCCTTGAAGAATTTGAAACTATTATTTTCACGGGCATGAACTCTTCTCACGGCCATTAATTTGAACTTTGATGTTTCACGGGCGTGACCTCTAATCACGGCCGTTACTTTGCTCTCTATCTAAATACGAGAAATTGTCCTTTTTGTTGTTCACGGGTGAGAATTTATCCTTCACAGGCGTGAAACTCATTGTTCACGAGCGTGAAACTCATTCTTCATTGGCGTGAGACTTTGTGCTCTAAATATAAAAGTCATTTTCAAATTTTTGAAAACCGAAAACCAAATTCTTTTTCTTCTTCTTCTCATTTATTTCCTTTGTTCAACTAGTCATATTGTTCTTTGATCATCTAAATAGCCATTTTCTTCAAGGACTCTTCATGAGAAATATATTTTAAGATATCAAATCACTTCAAGGGCTTCTCTTCTCAAGAAATCTCTTTTTAAGGTTTTGAAGGAAAATCCTATATCTTGCTTTTATAGTTGTTTATGGGTTATGGTATTGTTAGATTAGTTGCTTATAGATTGTAGGTAGTCTTTATGAGCATTTATTGCCATTAATTATGGTTGATATGGGAGTTGTGAGAATTTTCGATTTTATGTGAATAATATGGTGAATAGTAGCTCTTTATTTAATAGTTTAATTGGTATTAGGAATCATTTTATTGAGTACTAAGGGGTATAAAATCCTAGAATTCTTTGTGTTATGGTTTTGGGGAAGGAAACCCTAATTGATCCATTTTTTAGAATTTGTTGTTTTAAGCTTGGTGAACCCAAGGACCTAAGGATTGTTGATTATAGTGATAGTTGAGCTATTGCTTTGGATTGAGGTAAGTTATGGAATAGATTGTTCTTTGTTATGAAATCCACATTTGTTAATATTGTTCTTAAATGAAGTTTAGTCATTGTTCTTGGACTAAATTTCATATTGAATGTTATTATTTTTGATATTGTAATATCATTGGGCCTTAGGCCATCATTGAAATGTATTCCCTTTGAAAGACCATTTGGATCGTATGCAATTATTGAAAACATATTGAATATTATTAATGATATTGATAAGGTGAGGTCTCTAGACCCACCCATTGTTCATTGTATTAATTGTATGGCTACTGACAATTCAGAACGCCTTCCTAATGAGGGAGAAATTATTGGACTATATGCACCAGTGACCTAGCTGATAAGGTCAAATTGTATCAGTGGCTTTACATAGGGGAGGCCTATCGGCTCTAGGACGTATGTTTTGATCAAGCATACATATGGTTTGAGATCATAGTATCTCAATGGATGGATGGTATAAATTAATGGTTGTTCTATCATCACATTAATGGGTGCCATTTCTTTGTAGGCACGTATATATATATATATATATATATATATCATTAAATGTATTCTTATTAATCATAAACCATTGTTACCATTGTTATATATATATATTGAATGAGATCTATTCTTGATCAATCAACGTGAATCCCTAAGTATTATTGCATTTTCATAACTTATTGAGTTTTCGACTCATTCTTTTCTTCTATTGTGGATTTCAGGTGCTAGAGAATCTGTTGACAAGACAGATAGAGCTTCTTAATTATTTTCTCTCTCCAAAAGGCTAATGTATTGACTTGATAATTATATGATGTTTTGTATTATTTTTGGAATACTAATCATAGTAGCTTCGTAGATTGAATTGTAATAGAATTGAGATATGATTGAGCTTATTGGTAATCCTTGTTCCCTATTGATGATGGTATTTTGTCTTTTGATCTATAAGGAACAAGTGATATTATATTGATGGATTATCTATCTATTATAGTATATAGCATGGTTATAGAATATTATTGATGATTGTTGATCCAAGTTTGGGTTCTACGGGTTTATGGTGGCCTTAAGCCTACCCTTGCCCTAAGATCATCACACTTTTGGTTTTGGAGTGTGACAAAAGTGGTATCAAAGCTATAGGTTTAATTTATAGATAGATAGATAGATGTAAAAGTTCACTAGCTTAAGTGTGATTGAATAAGTTAACTATGAAGCATAGGATTCATATCTTGTCATTATTTTGTATTCCTTTGGTGTAGATCTGCATTTGCCGTCATGTTTTTAATCTAAGTTATCTATTTTCCTTTATCAGTATCGAGATGCTTCCGAAAAGAGGTAGAGGTCGTAAGTGTGGACGAGGTCGCCCTAGAATTTAAGATCCTTTAGAGGAGGGTTCTGTGGGTAGTGTCAGAGAGGGAGTGGTTCATCCACCTGCACCTCAGATGGATTTTGCAGTGGCACAAAGATTTGATCAGGTGCAATAGAACTATGAGAGATTGGAGGCGCTTATCACACAGCAATTACAACAGCCAGTTCCTCATACATTAGTAGCTCCTATTCTACCAGTGGTTCCTCCACCACCACCTTTTGTGCCACAGGTTGAGAAGGTGTCTTTTGAGAAGTTTATGAAACTCAAGCCTCCAAGTATAAAAGAGATTTGGATCCCACTGATTTCCTCGAGATAACGGAGGATAAGGTTTAGCTTTTGACGATACCAGATAAAAGGGCAGTAGAGTCTGTGGGCCACTTGATGTAGAATGATGCCCAAGATTGGTATAAGAGAAGTGTGATTGGATTACTCTAGGCTAATATGGATATTACTTGGGAACAGTTTAATACTATGGTTATGGATGATTTTCACCCAGAAAGTGTGAGGGAGGCTAAAGCTGTAGAGTTTCAACGGTTGGTTCAAACTATGGAAATGAGCGTATCGGAATACGTTAGGAGGTTTAGTCAACTAAGTAAGTATGCTCCAGCATTGGTTTCTACAAAGGCTGCTCGAATTCAACACTTCAGGAGAGGTTTGATTCCTCCATTATTTCGTGTGCTAGCTACTCATGAATTTGACTCATATTCCAGACTGGTGGATAAGGCAAGAATGATTGAGAATTGGGAAATGGAATTGAAATCAGAAAGATAGCAAAAGAAGAAGGCTAGAGTTGAGGGTTTCTCTAGACCTATCAGGGATAGCGGTGGAGTAAGGAGCATGGATATTTTGAGGCAGTCTACTCCTCAGAGTGGGTTTAAAGGGCAACCAAAAAGATCACAGTACAGGCCCAATCCTTCTAGATTTACATCACAGATGAGCAAGGGCACAGTTAGTTATGCACCTTCGGGAGGAAATTTTTAGTGTGCTACTTATGGGAAGAAGCATTTGGGACCATGTCATGTTGAGTTAGGGGCTTGTTTTCACTATGGACAGCTTGGACACTTTGTAAAAGATTCCCCACGGACAGTGACTACCGTGAGACCACTAGCTTTACAGTTTACGATTTAGATAAAGAGAGTGGGGAACAATAGTTCTCAAGCTAGGGTAGGCCGAGGTTATAGTAGAGGTACAGAAGCGAGTCGAGGATCAAGTTCATCTGTAATTCAAACTCTAGGTCAGACTTCTTTAGGTAGAGGAAAAGGGAGAGTTTTTGCACTCAATCAACAGGAGGCCCAAGCCTCTAATGTAGTTGTCACATGTATTCTTTCTATCCAAGCTCATAATGCAAGAGTATTGTTTGATTCAGGAGCATCTCATTCCTTCATATCATCTCGCTTTGCTAAGAAGTTACGCATGTTGTGTGAGTTGCTTGATGATGTGATGGTTGTGTCCACTCCCTTAAAGGAGGAGATTGAGATCCAAAATTTTATCATGTATGTGTTGTTAGTATTAATGGAAAGATTTTGGAGGTAGACTTGATTAAATTACCGGTGTTAGAGTTCGATATTATCTTGGGCATGGATTGGTTGTCCAAGTATTTTGCAACCATAGATTTCAATCGGAAAAAGATAGTCTTTAAGCCACCTAAGGGTGAGGAGTTTGAGTTTCAAGGGGAAAGGAGTGAAGTACCATACAATATGATATCTGCCATTGGGGCAAGGAGGATCCTAAGGAAGGGTTGCCAAGGTCACTTGGCATATGTTTGTGATACTCAGAAGGAAGTGAAGGGATTGGAGCAGATTCCAATTGTGAGTGAGTATCTAGATGCTTTTCCTAAAGAATTGTCAGGTTTGCCGCCAGTGAGGGAGATTGAATTCAATATTGAGATATTGCCTGGAACGAATATGATCTCCATACCTCCATATCGCATGGCACTAACAGAATTGAGAGATTTGAAGGTGCAACTGCAGGATTTGCTTGACAAGAGGTTCATCAGACCTAGTAGTTTGCCATGGGGTGCACTAGTATTATTTTTCAAGAAGAAGGATGGTTCTATATGGTTGTGTATTAATTACCGACAGCTTAATAAGGTGACTATTCGAAATATGTATCTGTTTCCCAGAATTGATGATTTATTTGATCAATTACAATAGGCAAGTTATTTTTCTAAGATCAACTTGAGGTTGGGTTATCACCAGTTGAGGATTCAGAAGGAAGATGTGTCTAAAATGGCATTTCGGACAAGATATGGCCACTATGAATTCTTGGTGTTGTTGTTTGGCTTGACAAATGTGCCGATTGCATTTATGGATTTGATGAATAGGATTTTCAAGCAATTTTTGAACAAGTTTATCATTGTATTGATCGATGACATCCTTTTGTATCCTAATAGTAAGGAGGAGCATGAAGAATATCTTCGAATTATATTGCATACCTTGAAGAAGCATCAGTTGTTTGCTAAGCTCTCCAAATGCGAGTTTTGGTTGGATAGTGTTTGCTTATTGGGGCATATGATAAGTAAGGAAAGACTTAAGGTCAATCCAAGGAAAGTGGATGCGATCATTAATTAGCCTAGACCTACGAATGTGTCAGAGATTCGGAGTTTTTTGGGTTCAGCATGCTATTATAAGAGATTTGTGCAGGATTTCTCGAAGATTGTAGCTCCATTGTCTAGACTCACTCAGATGCAGTGAAGTTTGTATGGACAGAAGACTGTGAAGGAAGCTTTCATAATCTTAAGACTTGTCTTACGACCGCAACTATCCTAGCTTTACCATATGGTGAGGGAGGATATATTGTGTTTTGTGATGCTTCTAGAGTAGGGCTTGGGTGTGTGTTGATGCAGAATGGAAAGGTAATAGCTTATACTTCAAGGCAGTTGAGAAAGCATGAGATGAATTACCCAACTCATGATATAGAGAATGCAGTTATGGTTCATGCATTAAAGATATGGAGACACTATTTATATAGAAAGAAGTGTGACATCTTCACTTACCACAAAAGTTTGAAATACATCTTCCAGCAAAAGGATTTGAACCTTAGGCAAAGGTGATGGATGGAGTTGCTTAAGGATTATGATTATGATATATTGTATCACCTTGGAAAGGAAAATATAGTAGCAAATGCCTTGAGTAGGAAGTCTATAGGAAGTGTAGCTCATATTCAAGTGCATAGAAGGTCATTGATCAAAAAGTTTCATAGATTGCATGATTTGGGGATTCGATTTGGCTTATCGGATGCAAAAGTGTTTTTAGCACATTTTCAAGTTAAGCAACTTCTAATTGATCAGATAAAAAAGCACAAGATAGAGATCATAGATTGGTTAAGCTTAAGGGTGATATAGAAGCTGAGAAAGCTTCAGGATTTATTGTTGTGGATGGCGTTGTGAAACATAGTGACCATTTATGTGTTCCTGATGTGGATGGATTAAGAGAGTTGATATTGAGGAAGACACATCATGCTACTTATAATGTGCATCCAGGTGCGACTAAGATATATCACGACATCAAGAGATTGTATTGGTGGAGTGGAATGAAAAAGGATGTAACGGAGTTTGTGGCAAGATGTTTGACTTGCCAGCAAGTGAAGATTAAACACCAGAAGCCTTCTGGATTGCTTCAATAGTTGCCATTGCCAGAAAGGAAATGGGAGAGAGTTACTATAGATTTTGTGGTTGGATTGCCAAAGACTTCAAGAGGCCATGATTCGATATGGGTTATTATTGATAAATTGACCAAGTCAGCTCACTTTATGCCAGTGTAATACCCTAGAAATGCATAACAGGTTTTAGTGAATAAAATTCTCAATATATAGATTAAAATCATCGAAATAACCAATAATAATTTTAGAAAACCAGTTAGAGTGAAAACGGAAAAAAATTTCGAAAAACGTCGGTACCGATATCGCCGCCGTAAAAATAGCAAAATAGATGACGGATGAATTTTTGAATTTTGATTGAGGATAATTGATAAGTAATATTCATGTGTGAATACAGTAAAAAGAAATTTGAGAAAATACTACAGAACGCTCATAAAACGAGTAAAAGAGTATTTTCGATGAATAGTGAAATTTATCGGTCCGAGTTTCAGAACGACTTTGAAACTATTTTTATTAAATAATATTAATTAAAATATGATGTTTGAACATTCACTTTAAGTTCTAATCCCTGACGAAACTTTCAGAATAAATTACAGAGCGAAAAAGGACCAAAACTAAATTTTAGAAAATTTGAGGATCAAAGCGTAAATTACCTATTTTGTCTTATTATATAAGCCAAAATGGGCAGAATTTCTGCCCATTTTTGTTCTTCATCCGTGGTCATTTCCTTTCATTTTCCTCTCCATTTCTTTGATTTTCTAAGCCAACTTTGTGAAGAGAAATTATATTAAACACTAAACTAAATCCATACAAACCTTAAACTACCAAATTAAGCCATAAAAATTGAAGAAAATTTGAAGAACAAAGTGGAGCAAATTTCGGCCAAATGAGGGTTTTGGGGTAAGTTGATGTTTTGTTTAATTTTTTGGTTTAAATAGGTTAATTAGGTGACATAATGAATGGGTAAATGGTTTAATTGCATCAAATCATGCATTAAACAATTTTCCCCAATTTAAAACCCTAAAAGTGAAGTTGTGTGAAATGATTTTTAGAATATGGATTAGGATAGGTAAATTGGCTTTATAATAAGTCAATTGGGTATTTATAAGTATTTAATTGACGTTCGTTTCGTTGCAGAAAATTCGTTCGAGGAAAATCGACAAATTTGGCCTAAACCGAGGATTTAGGGATTTGCTAGCAATTGCTTG
>CANXYC011164762.1:0-12895 GCA_948193065.1 Aleurites moluccanus
ATAAGTAGGAAAATACATTAAGAAATATCACTCACAAACTTTGACAATGATTAAACCTACTAGCTCTTCTCGAAACCCCTCAAATCTAAAGGCAACGAAGATGCTTGAAGTACCGAAATTGGATAATGTATAAAGATTATCAAAATGAAGACAATTCAGGCTTAATATTTTAAGTTTTAATGACTCTTAAGATTCTGTTGAAATTTCGGCCTCTATACCTAAAACATTACCCCACTGAGACAAAACAAACCATAAACTTCTAAATGGCCCACAAGACTAATAACAACAGACATCAACTCAACGACTACTCCTAGATCCAACATCAACATCAACATATCACAATAATCTCAATTTTATAATTCAAAATATAATCATATTTATAAAATATGGTTTAAAAATAATTTAATAGAAAGAAAATGTTATCTAAAAAGGCAATAAATAATCTTAAAGTTTTTTTTAAAATAATTATATATATATAAATATAAACTTTTCTTTTGAGATCTCATTTCTTTAAAATAATTTTAGTAAATTTTCATACATAAAGTAAACTTCTTTTATTATTTAAATCATTCTAATTTATAAAAAAAAAAATTATTTAATTCTTTTAAATCATAAGTTTTACTCATTTACTTATGATAATATATATAAAATTATTTTAATTAAATTTAACTTGCTAATAATTAAAAAAATTATCAATGATATAAATTCATATTTTACTATATATATATATATATATATATATTTAAGGGTTTGTTTCATTGGTCATCTCTCAATTTTGGGTTGTTTTCATTATCATTTCTTAACTTTAGTTTGTAACATAAAAATCCATTAACTTTAATTTATAAAACATTATAATCCTTGCTAAAAATAAATTAATATTTAATTACATGTTGGTCCTTGGATAAAAAAAGTACTTTTCAATTTGGTCTAAAACTGTTTTAACTTGTTAATTTATAAATGAGATTTTTAGAGGTAATTCATTAATCCCTGAAAAAGTGTATAATAAAATTAAACACTTTTCGACTACAGAGAGGAGAGATCACCATTTTATACAATGGGATTACACTTGGATTTGTGGAAAAATTAAATATAGGAAAAAAGACTTTAGAATTGATTCTATCTATAGAAATTTTTCCTTAAATAATAAAATTACCCTTGAATATTATGAGGTAACTAACATCATAAAATATTTGGAAGAAAAGTATTACAGTTTGTCTAGATTGGCAATTATAGACCAAAATATCCCTCGGTGACATCTAGCTGAAGTAAGAATCTTTTAAAAGATTATTTAACTTGGAAAATATTGCACTTCAGGAGAGTTGACTTCTTTCTTGCTCTTTGGGAAAATTTCCTTAGAATAGATTATTGGAGGAACATTTTAGAGAAAGGTAATAAGATTGAAAATACCCTCAGCACTAGTAATAGAAGATAAAAATGGGAAAATAGGATAAAGAAAAAGTGTCAGTTCAAATCCTTTAGGATTGACTTTGTTTCAAAATATTTATGATGAAATAAACTTGCTCCTTGAGCAACTGCATGCAAAAGAAAATTTAGGTGATTCACCAGAATAAAGAAATACTTTAGTGAAAGAAGTAGGAAAGCTGGTGAATGAAATTATTGATGCAATTGAGCGAGAAAGGGCTTTGAAAAAATCTATAGGATCCTTTAAGCCCCTTTTTGAAAGAGAAATCTTACAATTGAGAAAAGAAAAAAATGGTTCCTTATATTGCAGACCCTGAAAAAAGAGATTCTAATTTAGAAAATAATAAAGCAGCTGAAGACCTTAGGAAATCTTTAAATCTGGTAAAAGAAACTCATATGCATTTAGATGATAAAACCTTCAACGAACTTATTGCTACAAAAAAGGGCTGAGTATAAGCCTAAGAATCCCTGTAGAACTAAACCAGAGTTTACACCTAGGGACAATCCATTAAGGCCAATTACCACCTCGATAGCTTTTTTAAATTTAGATTGTGAAAAGCATGCGTCTGAGAGAATAAATGAGTGGATTATAATGATTAGTTTACTACCAGAGCTGGTAGCTACTCAACTGAGTCCACTTACAAGATGTGCAAAGCCACCATGGTAGGCAATGCTCAAAAATTTTGGATCAACTGTTGTCCAAACCTCCATTAAAGATGAAATTAAAAAAGTAATTCTTGTAGATGAGGTACTAGCTATTATCGTAGATATCCTTCAAAGAGAATTTGTGGTTTCTCAATATCAACTAAGTCTTTAGAAAGAGAACAATCATTAATGGCATTGATGAAACTGTAGATATGAGACATATGTTATTTTAACAATTATATATACGAATTTCTGCTCAAAATTACATGTCAACATTGTTTTTTTTTAGTCTTCCAAAACTATGACCAGAAGTAGCAACGAATGCCTATCAACTCCTCCTGATCTGATTAAAGATAAAGTGGTTGATGGATTAGGAGGAAAGTTATAAGCAGTTAAGTATGCCATGAGAAAGACATGTATTGAACTCTAAGTAAGGCAAGATGCAAAACATCTTCCTTATTTGAATAAGAGTTGTTGATCTTAGATCAAATATGTTCCTCGTAAATATGAGTGTACTGCAAGAAATGAAAAAGGATCAGTAACTGAAAAAAAAGATTTGAAGTAGGTTTTTCTTCGTGTCATACCAAAAAGAGAAAGTTTAAACGATATAGAAAGAGAAGAATATCAAGAAATGATAGAAACAACAAGAGGAGGTCTAGTAAACTTTCTAGGTTTATTAGGAAAAAAAATTGTCCTTAGGGAAAAAGATAGAATAAAAGCCTTTAAGAAAAAATATGATAGAGCTCCTAAGTGTCCACAAGGAAAACCTCTTAGTAGTTATTCCTATTGCTGAATTTATGGATCAAAATACCACAAAGCAAATGTTTGTCCTCAGAATAACAAGCAAAAAGAAAATTTTAGAAGAATTTTCTTCGAAGATGAGAATTTAGTGTATAAACCAATAGAAGAAGAAGAATATTCTGACATAGATTCTGAAATAGATTCAGTTTATGAAGTAGTTTCTAAATATAAACTGATATAGATGAAACTGATCTTTGGACAGCCCAACTATTCATGATGAATACAACAGAAGGGCTCATGGATGAAGAGATGATCCCTTTGGATACTTCTCTAGTATAGGAAGAATCATTCTAGTATGATGATCTGTCTAAAAGTTGCCTAGAGTGAAAACTTCCAAAGGTAAACATAAACACTATCTACAACAAATCCAAATTTAATTTCAAATCTATAGTAAATGTCTCCCAATTAGAATGAATGGCTCAAGTTTCTAGTACAAAACTATAAATGTTGGACATGCCTTTGATCATCAAACAAAAGATAAGATAATTGGTCAACAAATCAAAAAGTACATACCAATACATTCATATTGGCCTCGTCCAAGTAAGACTTATACTACTTTTCAACTTACCCGCATATAGTCCTGTGATAGCAATAATATTAGATAAAAGATAAAATTTATTCCAAGATTAGCTGATATCAGGCGTTCAAACTAACCTAGCCAATGGTCTAATTTAGTTTCAAACCTATCCCAATTACATAATGTCCTTAAGTGATAGGTGTTTGAGTAATTCATTGTCATTAAGAATTAAGTCTATGAATATGAAAAGAATGAATTCCGGGCTAAGTATTTAGCATATCATACTATGATAGTTTTTAGATTAATCAACACAATAAATCCAGGAGAGAGGAATATCTCTAAAATCACAGAGTTATTAGATGAGGATTCAAATAACTATAAGCAGTTTCATAGAAAAGAAATAAATCCTTTAGAGTTATCTTAATCTAAGAGTTGGATTCTACAAGAACCTGCTGAGACCTCAAAGTCAATAGGATCTTCTTAAATTACACAAAAAAGATAGAAATATCACCTTACATCTAGAAGATCCTATGAGAAATCATAGGATTTCTGATCCTACCAAAATATCAATATCAGTAACACCCCAATTACCTAGAATCTTGACTTCATCAGTAATTAGGGAGAAAGTTACTAGAAACCCAAACCAAAAAGAGGATGCACATTCATCTTCAGAAGAAAGAAAAATTATGGAATATAAAACCTTTAGCCTACCTGTTTATGAAGATGAGGAAAGCCAGGAAAGTATAAGAATAATTAAACATTTAATTCTTGTTCCTAAGGTTGTCAAAGAAATTCAAAAAATTTCTCAACAACGTTTCATTCCTTTTGAAGAAATATTGAAAATGGTAGGTCCAAATGCCATGGCATCAACACATATATTTAGTACAAAAGAATCATATTTGACCACATATATTGCTTTAACATTTAAATTTTCTGGTTATTATGATTACTCTTTGGATGCATTAGTTGACACAAGTGCAACGATCAATAGTGTTATACCAAATGCACTCCCTAATGAATGGTGGAAACTATTGACCCAACTTATGGTATTACAAATAACAGGTGGAGAAGTGAACTTGGTGACTCATTATGCACAACAAGTTCCTGTTAACATAAATGGACAAAGATTTACTATTGATAAGGTCCTTGTATTCCCTAATTTGGATACAAATATTATTTTAAGAAATGCCTTCCTAAAAGGGCAAAAGGAGAATAGACATTTTGTGTAGGACGATAGTTACATCTCATTATGAGGTGTAAAAATTATATCTCTGATAAATCTAAAAAATAAGTTAAATTTTAATTTTTATCTAGTTAAGATTGCAGAATTGTATAGATCTATACCTTGTGAACCCATCGTGGTGACACTTGGATAGATTGTCTATTTGGCTCTGATCAAAATTCAAATGGTACCTTATGGTACGAAGAATTGTGCTTCAAAGCATAGGGTGTAATAGAAAAACCTACTGCACAGCCTCAGCTGAAAGGAACTAAGTGGGATAAGTTTCTTATCAAGTTAGTTGATAATTTTAGAGATGATTCGCTAAAATTATGGGTTATAAATAATATAATTGCAAAATTAGAATTAAAGGATCACAACACTATCATTAGAACTAGAAATATAATATATACAAATAAGATGATAAAGGAATTTGACAAACAGATTCCTAAATTGCTCGAAAAAAGATTGATCAAGGATAGTAATAGTCCACATTCAAGTCCAATATTTATGGTAATCAATCATGCAGAACAGGTGCGAGGAAAAGTACGAATGGTTATAAACTATCTCTAGGTAAATAAAGCCACAAAAGATGATAGTTATAAGATCCCAATGGCAAGAGATGTCATAGATAGGATAAGTCTTAAACAACTTTCTATCTTTTCTAAATTTGACCTTAAAAGTGAATATTGGTAGGTAAAGATGGAAGAAGAATCTATACTCTTAATAGCTTTCAATGATCCTTAAGGGATGTATGAATAATTGGTAATGCCATTCGTCCTGAAGCAATTTCTCAACATAAAATGGACAATACCTTTAAAGCATTGAAAATTTTTTATGTGGTCTATATAAACGATGTGTTAGTTTTCAGTAATAATGAAAAAGAACACATGAGACATCTTAATAAGTGATTGATATCTTAAGACATGAATGTATGATTCTATCAGAAAAAAGATAAAATTGTTTACAGAAAAAGTAATGTTTTTGGGAATGAAAATTAAAAAGATAAGATTAAGTTACAAAGTCACATTTATGAAAAACTTGTTAATTTTCCTGATAGACTAGAGGATAAAAAATAGGTACAACGTTTTTGTGGACTTGCTAATTACACTAGGTAGTTTGTGAAAAATCTTTCTAAATACCTAGGAAGAATTGCTAAGAAAACCTCTGGTAAAAATCTTTGGTTTTGGGATGATGAGGACAATTAAGCTGCCATCCAAGTAAAAGAAAAAATGAAAGATTTTCCTTATTTAAATTTACCCTCAGATGCAGATGAGTTAGCTAGAGGTAGATGCTTCAGATAAGTCCTAGGGAGCATTATTAAAAATCAAAGGTAGGAAACCAGAATAGATCTGTAAGTATTTGTTTGGAACCTTTAAAGGAGATAAAATTAATTATCCAATCCCTGAAAAAGGAAGTTTTAGTTGTAAAAAAATGGTCTAAAAGCCTTTATATCTTCCTTGCTCCAAAAAGGTTTGTAATTTGAACAAATTCAACTTATCTAAAAAGTTTTATGAAACTGAATCTTAAAGAGACTAGGCAAAATAAACTTTTAAGATTGTAAGAATGGTTTAGTTACTACAAATTTGATATTGAATATATTTCCTTCCGATAAGAATGTAGTAGCTAATTTTTTATCTCGTGAATTGTCTGATATTGTAGATGGATCATGTTGCCAAAAATAAGTTATGTTGGATCTGCAAAAAGGAGGGTCATACTAAAAAAAAAAATGCTCAAGGAAAGGTTAGAAATGGAGTAAAGTCCCTAAGAGCGATGGCTCTGGTCCCTCTGGAACAAAAAGAAAATCTATAGCATCATAAGATGTTATGTGTTGGCAATGTAAATCTCAAGGACATATCTCTTCATAATGTCCAAAGAAGAAGCTAGCGAGTTCAAAAGAACTGGTTAGTCCAAAAAATGGCTAATGAAAAATCAAAGGAGAAATCCTTAGTTCATAAGAATGAAGAAAAAAAACCTATAGTGCCAAAAGCACATGTCTCTCAAGACTTTTTGAAAAAGCAGCAAAAAAGTATGGCATTACACCTGAACCGGTAAAAAGACTCAGAGAAGAGCTTCATCGAAATGATGAAGGTGAAATGGCCACAATACCCAACTTCTTCACAAAAGGGTATCCATGATGGCTCAAAAGAGGTTGGTGGAAATGCCGATGAATCCTCAAGGATTTCAAACCAAAAGACTAGTGGATATACTAAGAACAAAAAGGTTCTAAACCAACAGGCCAGTGAAAATGCCAATAAACTTTTAAAAGTTCCAAATCAAACTCCTTTAGATGAGAGTTGTAAAAATTCTAGTGATAATTTAAATCACGATTCTAATGACAAGTTAAGTCATGGTGATATTTCAAATCGTGAAATTAAGGCTAGTGGAAAAGCCAGTGAATCTTCATATATTCCAAACCAAACTCCATTGGAGGATAAACTGATAAAAGCTTTGAAGATGAAAATCCTAATTTTGATGACTTAAATTAGAATTAGGATATTGTGTTTGGAATAACTGAATTCAAAAAATAAGAAATCCAGCAATCCCCTAAGGAAATCACAACGAAAGATTTTGAAAGTGGATCTGATGATATTCATGAGGAATTAATGAAAATCATGATGGTAGATAACTCTGAGGTTTGAAATACCTATAAGGATGAAAATGCCTGGTACTTCATAAAGCACGATTATGGTCTTTCAAAAGATGGATCTACGTTGTGTTCAAGTTTACAGGGAGTACTAGTTAAAAGAAACCTCCAGCAAAAATACTTTATAGATGAAGTTGTTTCGTACATTGCTTATTTAGGAAGACAACTTGAAATCCGAAAAAGAGATGAAGAGGATTTCCTTCAACTGATAATTGAAAGGGAAAAACTTTTTGATGAAATGAGTTCATATATTTCACTAGATGTGGCGTACACCAGAAAGATTAAAAGAATGGAATCGATAGATCATTCCTTTAAAGAGTGTTCTATGTTATATCTATACATCCATTGGCAAGGATATGGAGGCCTATACTTGAGAATCCCCTCAAATATGGCAAAAAATAGTCTTCAATATACAAATGCAGGACTAATAGAAATGATCAAGATCAATAAAGATGATAATGATCTGTGTAAATCACTTCCAGTTATGATGCAAGAATCAATGAAATTCTTAAGCTCAGAATCAAGAATAATTACAAGTTATATTATTAGCATAATTATAGATTGTGGTAAGGACGAAACAATTAAAAGTCCTTCTCAAATATGGGATCTTCGTCTTATGATGGCTAAGCAATTTGTTGAACCACATAAGGTTAATAATTAGAATTTAAAATTTTATTTTAACATGTATAAAGAAAATAAGATTACTACCCAAGATGTGAGGATTGAAAATTTTAAAGGTAACCCGGAGAAGGCAATTTATTCAAATAATTATGTCCTTCTCAGAGATGGTAGAGTTTTTGTTATTGTCTGGTCCAAGTATACTCCCATTATGAGAGCTTTAGCAATGGTGATAGGATGACAAGAAGCACAAAATTTGTTTCTAAGACTAATGAATTTAGATCCAAGTCTAGATTTCTAGCCTGAAACAATGAAGGCCTGGAAAAAGGTTGCTCAATTCAAAGAGCAATGTGTTGCAGAAGAAATGGCCAGGGACTATGCATAGCTGAAAGAGAGAATTGATGCCCCAGTCAGCAAATCATAAATGGAATGACAAAACATCATTAATGATGTCAGCCTCAACGTGCAACCTGAGAAATTACACTTCCAAAGCAACTCTAGAAATTAAAGCACTATTAGCCAAAAATGCTTTAAAATTTATAGTCTTAAGGAAGAGAACTTATATATAAAAATTAAATAGCCTTTGTCTTTATTATTATACTTCTATAGCTGAAAAATAGTACCAGAGGCACCAACTAGCTATCTTATTTTTTATTCTCTGGAGGTGACACCAGTTGTCCATTAGTCTGTAACAGGTGTCTACTAGTTATAACATGTGTCCATTTATTGTAACAAGTGTCCTTTAGTTATAACGAGTGTCCATTAGTTATAACAGATGTCTATCTATTTACACCACTTGTACCAGATGTTTGTGTATCCTTAAATACTTAGTTTGGGTTGGCAAAGAGAATAATGGACACCAACCTCGCAAGTTTTATATATAGCTCTTTAACTTACTGAAGAGGGAAACGAAATAAAATACAGAATTTCTATAAGAAGAATTTCTTTCAAGCCTTTATCTGTATTTGAGTTTTACTTCTATATACCTTTAATCTTTCCAAAACGGTCTGATATTCAAGGAGTATTATAGTAAGAATCATCCAAGAGAAAGTAAGGGGCAATAAGTCATATCCTCTACACCTCTCTGTAAGTATTGCTAGTGATGAGCTTGGAAGGAGAGTTGGAGCAGTTGTGGAAGCTTAGTGGACCCAGTCTACAAAGGTATATACTTATAAATGTTTGTTATTTAAATATTTATGTCTTTTAACCATTCTACTAATAAAAATTAGAGAATCGGTCTAGCTTTAACCCAAGCTAGGAGAGAAGAATTGAGTTTCAATCTTAGATTGCAGGATCCTTTCTTTGCTTTGTATGAACAAAGAGTCAGAGACTTAAATATTACTTTAGAAAGGCTCGAAAGACTTGAGAGGCCTAATAGAGAAGAAGTTGAACTTAAG
Organism: Aleurites moluccanus; assembly: GCA_948193065.1. Lineage (NCBI taxonomy): Eukaryota > Viridiplantae > Streptophyta > Magnoliopsida > Malpighiales > Euphorbiaceae > Aleurites > Aleurites moluccanus. The sequence continues at coordinate 9,267 of CANXYC011164762.1, forward strand.
AATTTCTTTAACCAAGAGTTTGAGTTTTATAACTTTCATTATCTAGAAAGGGGTGGTGCTTTTGCACGTTTGTAGGATGACTAGTAATCTTCCAGATTACTCTTATCCTGATTGTCATCTCTTAGATTACGATGTAGGTAAAGATCCTGTAATAGGATTATTAAATTCTATTATAGATCATTTATACTTTCTAAATAACTATATTAACAAATTGTGTAAAAATTTAGAAGAGTTAACTTTTAGACATAATGAGTTTGAGGACTTCTTCCTCAAGAACAAAGGCCCTTTAGGTTTTGTTGCTAGCTCTCGTTATCACAACGAATACATGAAGCTGAAAGAAAGTAGAAATGAAAGAAAAACACCTTAAATATTCATTTGAGTAGCTCTTTGTAATTTTTCCTCTTGTCAATTAATCCTAGAGAGAGAACAGGCTCACCTTGAGTTGGTATCAGAGTCAAAGGGTTAGAATAGGTGTGTTTTTGAATTTTTTAGAAAGAAAAATTAGAATTAGGGGCATAGACTGAAATAAAGAAAGTTTAAAGCCTTTAAAGGACTACAAATGAAAGAAAGTTAAAAATTCAAAGATATTTATATTACGTTTTAAAATTGAAGGACGATAATATGCGTTAGTTATTAATTTAAGAACCATGAGTGAAATGATCTCATATATTCAAAGAAATTCATTAATATACAAAAATCATTACCTTAAACTTTATTAGAGTTTATAAAATGTACAACTTGAAAATCATTTTGGCTTGTATTATATTTCAACGTAAAAATACAATGGAGATCAATGATATAAATACTTGATTGACTACTTCCCAAAAGCATATAATTGTATGCATTAGGAAAATTTATTACCATCTAAACTATAATAGCTAGAATCATTGATCCTTGCAAAAACATGGTAGACAATTACACTCATACAGTTTGACAAAAGGATAGCATTATGCGGAATTTCATGTCAAATTCAATACATTGAACAAGTATTTTATTAAATGTATTTTAGATTTCTTATCACAATTAACCTCCATTTATAAACAACATTTGGTACTAAGGTCTTGTTATAACTTATTTTTAGAATCGGTGAAAGCAGAAAATCAGAAGTTCTACTGGAGTCGAATCGGTTAGATAAAAAAAAATTAATATATATATGTATATATAATTTGACATTTATTATATATATGATGAAAATAAATATAATTTGACATTTATTATTTTTGATCAAAAATTTTAAAAAAAAATTATGACCCATTTGAACGAAAAAAATCGATCTGGTTAGATCGGTTAACCGGTCGATTTATTAATTTTTTAATCGGTTTTTAGAGGATAAGTTTTTGAAGACTAACCAGATCGATACTTAATTTAATTTTTAATTTTTTAGTTCAATCGGCCAGTCAGGTCCTATTTTGACAACTATAATTATAACCAAGTAATTAACCATGCAACCAATCATGCCACTTCATTTTAGATATTCAATTCAGAGTCATGATGATACAATTTAACAAACAAAAATCACTTTATTGATATATGGTAATTCAGAAATTCCTTTCATTAAGCTGCTGCATTTTTAACACAACAATTATAACAATATAATATCTTCAAGTACTTGACCATTAATGCACTTAAACGAGTAATAATTCCTTATTTCCTTATTTATCTATTGTCATTATCAAATTTATTGCAAAAGAAATCTTTATATATGAAACAACCAAATATAGCACAATATGAAATGGATAGCTTTGGAATTTATGATAATTTGTTACATATATCTTTCCTGTCTAACAGTGTCCTAAATAGGGACTTCGATGATCTTATTGTTATAAATCGTTAAAATAAAAAAGAAGAAAAGATAGATTTTAGTTTACCAAAAGTTGTGCTCTAAAAGTTGTTTATAATAAAATTGTATTCTAAAAGATTTGTCCATATAAAAAATTGTGTCCATTTTTAAAGTTGCAACTTTTGAGTTTTCTATTTTACTAAAAATTGTGTCTTTAACACGAAAAGTTGTGTCTATTTTTAAAGGTTGCAACTTTTAAATTTTTTATTATAAATATATAATTGTTGAGATCATTTTGTGATGTTAGAATGTTAAAAAATTAATGAAAGTTAAGAATAATTTTTAAATACAATTTTCTTTTTTTCAAATCCAAAAGATCAAATTTCATTTCTCATAATTCCTAACTTGAAGTTTTTCACTATTTGTTTAGTGCAAAACTTCTTAAAGCTTGTCATATCAATAAGGCTATTTGTATTTATTTTCATAGTAATTTTAAGAAGGAAAGGGAGCAAATATCGCTTTTAGGAAAGCAGATTTATGTGTTTCAAGCTATATTCTTCTTAATCTTATTTGTGTTCTTACCTACAATATATATATATATATATATATTATATCTTTTATTCTTGATTCTTTTGTCTCCTATTTTAATAATATTTCCAACAATCTAAAAGTGATATTTTAAAGTTTATACAGATTCACTATGAAAGCCACAAATACCATTAAGTTATTAAATCAAGATTTTATTTGGTTGGACCGTTTTGATGGGACAAATTTCATATGTTGCAAGACAAGATGAAGTTCATCTTAACTGCTTCAAAAAATTTCTACGTGCTAGATCCAAATCTTCCACTAATTCATGATCCAACTAACAATGACACTAATGAAATCAAGGCTAAACGAAAGAAAAGAAATGAAAACGAAGTTATGTGTAGAGGACACAATGTGTAAAGGATACATTCTCAATGCTCTTTTGGATCAGCTTTGTCACAACCCGTTTTCGGATCTCGACGGTCCTAGGGCATGGGAGATGCCAATGGCGACTGGCACCTGTAGAACCCAGTATCACATGCACAATCTATAAACCATAATATATTAACCATTTTTAGTTATTTACCATTCATTCTGTTATTCTGCAATTCATTATGTAATTTACTGCAAATGACTGTATCAATCCACATATCATATAATATCATCATCACATACCTCATAATATCATCATAACATATATACATGTTCATTTCCTAGCTAACCCATACATACCCCATAGAGCAGCTAGATTATGAACATAAAAAATGTAATACAAAATATAATATATACATTAGATGACTGTAGCAGAAATCCATGGATTATAGACGATGGGATTCTGCAGCCTACTCCTCTTCTGAAATGGTTAAATAATGAAAAGGTAAGTATAGATGATACTCAGTGAATCTATATGCATCGCAAATCAAAATAAGATGGAACAATGATATATATATATATATATATATATATATATATATATATATGATAAAAGAACATTGGACAGTATCAATCAGGTTGGTTAACAGAATCAGTATCAGAAATCGATAGAAATATCAATGGTCATATCAAGTTATGGAATCATATGGTAAGACAGATATAAGGCCCTGAAACATGTAGACTATGTGTAATCACATAGTCGTTCACATATCAAGTAGGCATAAGACTGATCAGGTCATCTGGCCGGGACTAATAACCCTTCCCAACTAGGGCATCAATATCAATGTGCACATTGCCGATAATATGTACCCTCTACCCTGTCGGTGCGGCAGCTCTGTCAAACCACATTTTAGTCAATATAAATGAATAACATGTCAATAGACACCAT
>CANXYC011164792.1:0-10407 GCA_948193065.1 Aleurites moluccanus
TTGTTTACCAAACCGATTATCATTGATTGTATACCGTATATTGCAATGCCATTGATTCAATTGCTACTTGATTTGAATGATATTGAGCTTATTGTCATTGATGATACCATTGTTGCATAATGGTGTCTATTGATATGTTTCTTATATTGACCCTAATATGGCTTGACAGAGCTGCTGCTCCGACAGGGTAGTGGGTACATACTGTCGGCAATGTGCACATTGTATTACTGATGCCCTAGCTAGGAAGGGTTATGGTCCTGGCTATAAGACCTGATCAGTATTATGCTTACTGATATTGATATTACTAGAGACTGTATGTTTACATATAGTCCATACTGTACTGGCCCTTTATTTGTCTTTCTATATTATACCGAACCTATGATATGTTATTGACTATTCTGTCACCATCTGTTATTGATTTTGTAAACTGTTTATATTGACCTAATGATATCATTGTTCCATCTGTTACCCAATTATATTTATTGGCGATGCATATAGATTCACTGAGTATCTTATATATACTCACCCATTTCTCTGTTTACCCATTTCAGGTGCTGAGTAGGTAGCAAAATCCTCATTTCATACTCTCTGTGGATTCTGATGGTCTTTTGCTATTGATATAATTATTCTGAATACTGTATTTTGATATTCATTTTCTAGCTGCTCCATGGGGTATGTATGGGTTAGTTAGGAGATGAACATGTATATGTATGTGATAATATTTTATGGTATATAATGCTAATATGATATATGATGATGATTATTACAGCCAACTGCACTAGATTACTGAAAGAATTACAGAATGACATAATGACTGATAATTAAGTAAAATGAATAATTAATTGATGGTTATAGATATTGCATGTGATACTGGGTTCTACGGGTGTCGATCGCCATTGGCATTTCTTGCATCCTAGGACCGTCGCGATCCAAAAATGGGTCGTGAAAGAGGTGGTATCAGAGCTCTGGGTTACAAACATAAGAGCATTAGATTACAGACATCAAAGTTCTATGTTATAGATGAATAGTACTTGAATTACAGAGGAATAGTGATTAAGTACAAAATAGGTAGAATTAAGTAAACTATGGAGCATAGGAATTCCTGTGTCGTCTTTTGCTGTATTCATCTGATATGTGTTAGTATTCTGCGCTTCTGTGATACACTGAGTATGTTTCCTATATTTTTGATAAATTATAGAGATGTCTGATGATAGAGACAGAGATACTAGGGAGGCAGAGGTAGCCTCCAATGAGTCGCTAGTTAGAGAGTTCTCAATTTCAGATGGTCCGTCTAGATCCTGACGGACTATAGAGGAAACAAAGATGGGCAATGATCCCTGGAGAGTTGAGATGATGAGGGGGATGATGGAGTTACACAGGGAATTGATAGATTTGAGGCGGGAATGTCAGAATATACTGCCATCACCAGTTCTAGTAGCAGTGCCCCCACCTGTTGCACCAGAGGCAGTGCCAGTTAAACCGGCTCCTGTACAACCATTTGGGGTTCCTGAGGAGCCTGCTATATAGGGAGGCCGTATAGTTATTAAGGAGGGTGGAGTGTCTATGTTTAGCTTTATGAAGCTAAACTTACCAGAGTTCAGGGGCGACAAAGGCAGTGATCCAGTAGATTTTTTGGAGGAGGCTGAGAAGGTAGTTAGGAGACTACCTTATTCTGAGCTTATAGCTGTAGATTTGGTTGTATTATTGTTAAAGGGGAAGGCTTGGACTTGGTTTTTGAGGAGGATGGAGCCTACGCTGTATGGTGAGAATCCACCCTCATGGGTTGAGTTTCGACAAGGTTTGATAGATGAGTTTATTACTGAGGGGGTAAAGACTCACAATTTGATTCAGTTTGAGCAGTAAGAGTAGGGGGATAGATCAGTTAAGGAATATACAGAGGAGTTCATCAAGTTGAGTAGGTATGCTACTCACATTATTCCTACTGAGGCTGATCTGATCAGCAGGCTTAGGAGAGGTTTTCATGCTTCACTTCATAATACACTGTTGGCTACGGAATTTACTTCTCTGATGACTATTATTGATAAGGCTACACAAATGGAAGAGAAATATAAGACTGAAAGGGTTAAAAGGGATCAGAAGAGAAAAGGGGGACCAAAATCATAGGTTAGGAGGAGGGAGAGCAGCTCCCAACCTAGACAGGTAGAGCCAATGCCTCGATTTGATAAGCGATCTTCATTTGGTAGTCAGAGGAGGAGAGTTCAGAGTAGGGGGCCACCAGTAGTACAGTCTGCACCTGCTTATTCACAGGGTTCCTCTAGACTAGCGACACAGATTCCTAGTGTGCCTATTTGTGGGTTCTGTGGACGAAGTCATGGAGGAGAGTGCTGGTGTCAGTCTGGTGCTTGCTTGAGATGTGGGCAGCATGGTCACTATGTTAGCAGTTATCCTATGCAGGGTGAGCAGCAGCCATCTGCTTCAGTTTCTCAGCCTATAGTACAAATGAGTCAGAATATAGTTAGAGAGGCTCCAGGTAGAGGTAGAGGCAGAGGAGGATAGACTCCCAGTAGTAGTTAGGCCCCAACGGGTAGAGGCTAGAGGCGAGTATTTGTAGTTAATATCCAGGAGGCACAAAGATCAGACAATGTGGTCACAGGTACTATTCTGATTCAGAATGAGATTGCTGATGCCTTATTTGATTATAGTGCTACTCATTCCTTTGTGTCACCTCATTTTGCACCTAAATTGAATAAGAAAAGGAAATTGTTGCATGTGCCTTTAGTGATTACTACCCCGATGGGTGAGAGTATTGATGTGGACTATTACTATCCTGACTGTGTGATTGAAATTGATGACAATATTTTGTGTGCTGATTTTATAAAATTGCCTGTGTTAGAGCTATATGTTATTTTGGATATGGATTGGCTCACAAGACATTGGGCAGTCATTGATTGTTATCAGAAGAAGGTTAGATTTCAGCCTGAGGGGCAACCAGAGTTTGAGTTTTAGGGTGACATACGAGAGTTTAGAGTTAATCTGGTTTCTGCTATCCAAGATAGGAGGATGATAGGAAAGAGCTATTCAGCTTATTTGGCTCATGTGATAGATGTGCAGAAATCTTCTGTAGAGCTTGATCATATACCTATAGTTCAGGAGTTTCCTGATGAGTTTCCAAGATTGCCCTCGGATAGAGAGATTGAGTTTGAGATTGAGGTGTACTCAGGCACAGATCCTATATCCATTCCTCCTTAAAAAATGGCACAAGCTGAATTGAAAGAAATGAAGGTGCAGTTGCAGGAGTTATTGAATAGAGGATTCATTAGACCGAGTAGTTCTTCTTGGGGTGCTCCAGTGTTGTTTGTAAAAAAGAAAGATGGCTCCTTGAGGATGTGTATTGATTACAGACAGTTTAACAAGGTGACAGTGAAGAACCAATATCTGTTGCCACAGATAGATGACCTGTTTGATCAGCTGCAGGGTGCTAGTCATTTCTTGAAGATTGATATTAGGTTCGGGTATCACCAGTTGAAGATTAAGAAGGGTGATGTACTTAAGACTGCTTTCAGGACCTGATATGGGCATTATGAGTTTTTAGTGTTGCCATTCGGGTTGACTAATACACCGGCTGCATTTATGGATCTGATGAATAGGGTGTTCAGGCCATTTTTGGATAAGTTTGTCATAGTATTCATTGATGATATTCTTATCTACTCTAGGAGTGAGGAGGAGCATGTAGAGCATCTGAGGATTGTATTGCAGACACTTCGAGAGCATCAGCTATATGCTAAGCTATCTAAATGCCAGTTCTAGCTAGCCGAAGTGTGTTTTCTAGGGCATGTGATTTGTAAGGATGGTATTAAGGTAAATCCTCAAAAGATTGAAGTAGTTTTGAACTGGCCTCAGCCTACCAGTGTTTCTGAAGTCCATAGTTTTCTGGATATGGCAGGGTATTATAGGAGGTTTGTGAAATATTTCTCCAGAATTGCAGCTCTGTTGACTAAATTGATGCGAAAACAAGAGCTTTATCTGTGGACTAATAAGTGTGAGAGCAGTTTTTAGACTTTGAAGTCCTGCCTCACTAGTGCTCTAGTGTTGGCATTACCAGCAAAGGGTGAGAAGTTTACTATATACTGTGATGCTTCCCGAGTTGGTTTGGGGTGTGTATTGATGCAGAACAGGAGAGTGATTGCTTATGCTTCTTATCAGTTAAAAAAGCATGAAGCGAGTTATCCAACACATGATCTGGAGATGGAAGCTGTGGTATTTGCATTGAAGATTTGGAGGCATTATCTATATGGATCTAAATGTGAGATATATACTGATCATAAGAGTTTACAATATATATTTTAGCAGAAGGATCTAAATCTTCGGCAGCGTAGATGGGTGGAGTTGCTTAAATCCTTTACCATCTGGGCAAAGCTAATGTAGTAGCTGATGATTTGAGCCGAAAGTCTATGGGTAGTCTAGCTCATATCATAGTTGACAGGAGATCATTGATCCTGGAGATTGGTGAGTTAGTTGATTTGGGTATGGCATTGGATTTGGGATCCCAGGATCTTAACCAGGATCTGATAGCCTAATTTTAGGTGAAGTCACTGTTGCTTGATGATATTAAAGTGGCTTAAGATAGGGATCCATATCTACTGAAGCTTAAGGGAGATGTACTGAGTGGCAAGATGTCAGAGTTTATAGTGGAGGATGATGTACTGAAGTGTGAGAAACAGATATGTGTACCTGATTTTGATGGGCTATGAGATCGGATTATGAGAGATGTTCATTATTCTTCATACAGTGTACACCTAGGGATTACCAAGATATACAATGATCTGAGAGATGTATATTGGTGGCCTGGTATGAAGAGGGATGTGACTCAGTTTGTTTCTAAATGCTTATCCTGTCAACATGTTAAGTTTAAGCATCAAAAGCCATTAGGGTTACTTCAGGAGATTTAGTTGCCGGAGTGGAAATGGGAGCAGGTTACCATGGATTTTATAGTTGGTCTATTGAGGACTACGAGGGGTTATGACTCCATATGGGTTATTGTATACCGGTTGACAAAATCTGCTCATTTTTTTTAGAAGTGAAGACCAGTTATTCGGTATATCATTATGCACAGTTGTATGTGGATAAGATTGTGCGACTTCATGGAGTTCCTTTGATGAACATATCAGATAGAGGTACACAGTTCACTTCACGGTTTTGGCAGAAATTTCAGGAGGCTATGGGTACTCAGCTACGATTCAGTACTGCTTTCCATCTGCAGACTGATGGGCAATCGGAGAGGATAATCTAGACTTTGGAAGATATGTTTCGGTTGTGTGTTCTGGATTTCAAAGGTAACTGGGATCAATATCTGCCATTGATTGAATTCTCATACAATAATAGTTATCACTCTTTTATTAGTATGGCTCCATTTGAAGTACTATATGGTAGAAAGTGTAGATCTCTAGTTTGCTGGGTGGAATCGGGAGAGAAGCAGTTAGAGGGTCCATAGTTGATCAAAGAAATAATGGAAAAGGTGCCTATGATTAGAGATCAGATGAAGATTGCTTTTAGTAGGCAGCAGAGCTATGACGATCTGAAGCGGAAGGATGTACATTTTGCAGTTGGTGACTATGTCTTCCTTAAGATCTCACTGATGAGAGGTCTTATGAGATTTGGGAAGAAGGGAAAGCTGTCACCAAGGTTTATAGGTCCATTTGAGATTCTGAAAAAGATGGGTAATGTGGCCTATAGATTGACTCTTCCACCTCATCTGAGCCATGTATATCCAGTATTACACATTTTCATGTTGCGAAAATATGTGTCTGATCCATCACATATATTAGAGGTACAAGATGTGGGACTCAAGGAGGACTTGTCATATGAGGAGCTTCCAGTAAAAAATAATTGAATGACAAGTCAGACAGTTGCGGAACAAGGAGATTCCCATGGTAAAAGTGCTCTGGAGAAACTAGTTGATGGAGGAGTACACTTGGGAGAGCGAGCAGGAGACGAAGGACAAATATCCATTCATGTTCCAGCAATGCAGTATGCATTTTATTTAAATTCGAGGACGAATTTATTTGAAGGGGGTAGAATATAATACCCAATGAAATCATATCTTGAATGCATGATTTAATTTTCAGTATGTGGTTTAAAGGTATTGAAATGATGGAAAATAATTTTAGAGACATAGATAGAAAGCAAATGTGATACTTTTTCAAAAATCGGCGGCGTCGGGAATATTGCCGAGAAATTAGTAGTCCGGGCAACAGATGAATTTTTGATTCTGACTAAGGAATAAAAGATCATATAAATGCATGTATAATTTTAGTAAAAAGAAAGAAGTGAAAAATATTTAGGAACACTGAAAAAGTAATCAATTGTAAAATCTTAAATAAATGGAACTTCGAGGGGAATAGTAAAAATTGGTCCGTCTGGATTTCAGAATGACTTTGAAACTATTTTTATAAATAAGTATAAACTAAAATAAGTCTTTTGAATCTCCACTTTGAAATCTAATTTTCAATAGAATTGTCAGAATAAATTATAGAAGAAGTTGGGGTCAAAGTATGATTATTTGATAGTTTAAGGACCAAAATAAAATTTACAATTAATGACTTAATATATAAGCATGCCTTAGTCATTTTTTTCATCAATTTTCTTCTTCTTCTTCTTTCTTCTTGCTAGGCCGAACCATCTCCATCTCTTCCTCCATTTGTTCTTCATTTTCCAACCAAAATTTCTTAAGGAAAAATTTAAAGCTAGCTTGGTTCTATGATTTCCAATCAATTTCTTTCTTAATATCATAAAGGAATTCAAGTATTTTGATAAGAAAATTTTTGGCCACTTCATCACCTAGAGGTAACCAATTGATTTGTTTGATTTTATTACTTATTTAGATGATTTAAAGGTTGAATTTGATGGGTTTTAGGTTATATTGCATCAATTGATGTATTTGGATAGAAATCCCTAAATTCCAAACTCTAATGGAAGTTGTTTGCTTTATCTATTAGAATTAGTGTTAGCTTATGATATTTGATCTTAGAATATATTAATTGGAGGCTAATGGATAATGATTTTATGGTTATTTTGGTGTAGAACACAAAGATTTCACAAGTTGCCTATATTGTCTCCTTTGAAGGAAATTGGTGGAAATCAATTTTTCTGAGCAATTGGAAGCTTTAGGTGAGTTCTATATGCATCATTTAACATGCCTAATGCTTTAGAATTGAAATTGGAAACCATATGTGAAAGTCACCTCTTGGCCAAACCATATACTACTATTCACCTTTGTATTTTTGCTTTGTTTACCTTTAGAATTCCATGCCATTTTGATCCTTTTAATTGTGTTTGTTATTGTATATTTGTTGCCTATTGTATTGTTGATTGTGGCTTTGCTGTTGATTGAATGGGCTTTGTTAACCTTGCACCAAAACCTAGCCAAATTGCCCATTCAATTTTGCCCACCATGTGTTTGATAAAATTCCTAGTTGTTTTGCCATTGGCCTATTGCATTTTCTTCCATAGGCCTACCATTTGAATGCCATTGTCGCTAGCGACATTGGCATGCCAATTGGCCTACCGATTTTCTTTGTGTAACTAACCTTTGTTCCATATCTTTGTTGTTTACTAAACTGATTATCATTGATTATATACCGTATATTGCAATGCCATTGATTCAATTGCTATTTAATTTGAATGATATTGAGTTTACTGTCATTGATGATATCATTGTTGCATAATGGTGTCTATTGATATGTTTCACTCTTTTATTGACCCTAATATAGCTTGACAGAGCTGCTGCTCCGACAGGGTAGTGGGTACATACTGTCGGCAACGTGCATATTGTATTACTGATGCCCTAGCTGGAAAGGGTTATGGTCCTAGCCATAAGACCTAATTAGTCTTATGCTTACTGATATTGATATTACTGGAGACTGTATGTTGACATATAGTCCATACTGTACTGGCCCTTTATCTGTCTTTCCATATTATACCAAACCTATGATATGCTTATTGACTATTCTGTCACCATCTGCTATTGATTCTGTAAACTATTTATATTGACCTAATGATATCATTGTTCCATCTGTTACCCAATTATATTTATTGGAGATGCATATAGATTCACTGAGTATTTTATATACTCACCCATTTCTCTGTTTACCCATTTCAGGTACTGAGTAGGTAGCAGAATCCTCATTTCAGACTCTCTGTGGATTCTGGCGGTCTCTTGCTATTGATGTAATTATTTTGCATACTGTATTTTGATATTCATTTTCTAGCTGCTCCATGGGGGTATATATGGGTTAGTTAGGAGGTGAACATGTATATGTATGTGATGATATTTTATGGTATATAATGCTAATATGATATGTGATGATGATTATTACAGCCAACTGGACTAGATTACAGAAAGAATTATAGAATGATAGAATGACTGATAATTAAGTAAAATGAATAATTAATTGATGGTTATAGATATTGCATGTGATACTGGGTTCTATGGGTGCCGGTCGCCATTGGCATCTCCTTCATTCTAGGACTGTCGAGATTCAACAACAGATTGTGACAGTTACTGACCTATTTTGCATCATCAAAAAATTCTGAAAATAATTTATTTATATTCTATGATATTTCATGTGATGAATGACTTTCGTTTGATGCAACTCGAAGTTCGTTTGATATGATTTCAAATAAAATTACAAAAGTTGTACAGTTCTATTTTTTTCTGAAAATACAGCTCTATTTTGGTCCGTGGTTACTGTTTTGAAAAACTTAATGAATATTGCTGGGTTTTATGTGATAATCTTCCTTAATGTTTTATTTATTTATAGGCTTTGATTTTGTTCAATTTGGAGTTCGTTTGAATGATATTCAAACAAAACATGCTAATCTTTACAAGTTAAGGATTACAAGTTCTAATGTGATTAGGATTACCTTTTTCTTATGGAATTAGGTATTGGGTTATTTAATATAATTAATGTGATTAATTTATTAATGAACCTTAAGTATTAAATGGTGATTTAAGGACTAGAACTTCAGAAACTATTTTTGCAAAATTATTTTTATACGAAACTTACGAAATTGTTTTATTTGTTATGCTCATAAAATTATTTTTTTTTTCTTTTTGCAATTTTTTTTAAATTGTTTAAAAAGGTAATTCATAATTGAACCTAAAATTTATGTGATAAATTTAAGGTGTTTTTAAATGATTTTTATTATTATTAAAATACTCGACCCAATTGGAAACTTTAAAAGTTAAAGATTTGCCGATTTTTAGAAACTAGTAAAATTGCTACATGAGATGTTTAGCAATTTTAAAATTAATTCATAAATATGATTTTATTTATTTATTTTAATAATTATAAATTCATTTAAATTGATTTTTGAACTTTTAAAATAAATTTGAAATTTATTTAAAATCAATTCAATAGACCAAATCTAAACCGAAAGAATAAAGCTGCAGAGTTTTTGCAATAATTTTTTTTTTTAAATTGTTTTTAGAAATTGTATTATGAATGTATGGTTGACATGATGACATGGATATGGACTTGACTAATATAATTATTTATGCCTTTGATTAATTTGGGTCTGCGTGCCCTGAATGCCTTTTGGATGGCTGTAATAGTTAGTTTAAATTTCTTTATTTTTCAAAGGTTATGTAAAAGTAGTTTTACATAGGACTTAAATTAGGCTTTTGAAGATTAAAGGAAGGCCCAACCTAGAGATCCAAGATTGAGGCCCGTGGTGACCAAAAGGAGACCGAAGGCGACTTGGAGAAGTACCTTGAAGACTTGAAGATAAAAATTGTTGTAAATGTTATTTCAATTTTTGGTTTTAAGTTGTAATCTCATGCATCTACCTAGGTGTGATCTATGACTTTTTCATGGCTCGAAAAGTCAATGTAGATTGTCCATAACTATGACCATATAATTTGATTATCGTATATATCTTGATGATGAATAAAGATAGTATATGCATGCTAGGATTAAAATGATGAGACACTTAAAAGAAAGAAATCCCTCTTTAATTAACATTAAGGCTAAGTCTTCCATTAATATGGCGTGAACCAAAGTTTTTTCATTTGGAGGGTATGGGGAGAGCACCCAGCCGAACCATCTTATAAAATATGTTCACTCCATGGAAATGAGATTTCCTGATTAATGGGCGGGCCTTAACAAATATCATTAATTTAGGGGAGAACACTCAGGTTAATGATAATTTGAGATATGTTTGGTGATATATGCATGTGATATATATATGTATTAAGAGTTAATAGCCAAATGATTAAGTAATCATATGAGATATGAACGATATGAGATATCCACAATTTGATCTAAATGGTTTCTGGGGAGAGTACTCGTGATCATTTGGAGATAATAAATACTTACCCACTAGGAGGAACTTCCATATAGGTTCTTCTTGGATTTTACAGTGAGGGCTTTTGATTCACAATAAAAT
>CANXYC011164891.1:0-13053 GCA_948193065.1 Aleurites moluccanus
AAATAAATAATTTAACAATAAAAATATAATACATCAAAACTATTTATTTTTAAAATTTAATTATTTAATTAAATAAATTTAATACTATCATGATTTTAATAAAAATACTATTAACTAGTTTTATGTATTAATTTAAAAAAATTACTTACAGATATTATGCTAACTGGAATAAAAAAAAATTGGACGCTTGCACTTTTAAATTAATTTAATAAAAAAATAAAAAATATTAATTTTAAAAAAATAAAAAAAATTAAAAATATAGCTCGGTCCTTGGTTGTGCTGCGTCAGACAGCGCGGATCTTAGATGCGCAATAGATCAGTTTCTCGTTGGTACGCAGATTTTGGATGGACAATTAATATAAATAGATAATAATAATAAATTTTATTATAAAATGATATATTTTTTTTTATTTTGTTATTTTTAAGAAAAAAGCTCCTATTCGGCCCTTCCCATAGACAATGTTAACAGTTTAAATTGCGGCACTCAATTCATAATCGTAAATAATAAAAAATAGTAAAAATTTTTTAATAATAAAAAAATTAAAATTAAAATCAGATCCATATTTGGCATTCTACCGTATAAAAACCAAAAAATTTAACAAGCCCTTTTCCCAGTGCTTTGATATAACCACAGCCCCCTGAAGCTTATCCTCTCAGATCTGTATTGTTTACGTCAAAATGGTGACTTTCTCTCTCTTTTTTTTGTCTCTATTTTATGTTAATTTTAATGGGTTGTTCTTTGCAATTTTGAGTTTGAAACTTTGGGATCTAATTAATGGCCTTTTGATTGTCTCGCAGGCGGATTCTTCTGGCAAAAGGTAAGACCTTTCAACTCGGATTCGATTATCTATTATCGAAGATCAATCTTTCCTTCTTTCTTTTTTTTTTTTAAAGTTTTTCTGGTTAAAAGATATCGGAATGTGTCCTGTTCTTTGAGCATTCTCGATACATGATCAATTAGGGTTTCTGGGATTACCATATAATTGGTTTTTTATGCTTGTTACAAGTTATTAGGAGTAGTTTTTAGGTTATTTTCTGTTTCTCCACCATTTGTAGGGAGCTTGAAAACGTTGGGAACAACAAATATTGAAGAGTTCTATAATGGGTGTAAGAATAAATTGCTTCTGTTCGTGAAAATTTTGCTATCTAGATTCTAGAGCCTAACATAAGTTACTTTTTAATTTAAATTTTTTAATTTTTTTTAATTTTTTTAAGTTCTGAAGCATGCACTAAGATTAATTTTTCTGTGCTTTGTTTATATCAGGAATTCACAGTCTCTTTCGCCTTGGAGAGAACAGTCCAGGTCAAGGTCTCGTTCTAGGTCAAGGTCCAGATCTAGATCTAGGTCTTTGTCCCAACCAAGGCATAGATCACGATCCCGAAGTCGTGGAAGGTATTGTAGCTGTAACATTCTATTCATGTTGTTTTATGCAAATGGTATGTCTTGTATCCATATAAGTATTTTTGCTGTATTCAACATTTTATTTATGGGGGTTTTTACATGGATGGCGGTGCTTCTCTACAGATCAAGTTCCAGAAGCCATGGCAGGTTAGTTGCAAGCATAAGTTTTGCAATTCTTAGCTGCTCACTACTTGTAACAGTGGCACATGCTGTTGTATTTTTTTGGTTGAATCATTCTTGTTGTTTGTATGACTGATTTTTCAATATATGGCAGGAGTGATATTGTAAATCCTGGAAATACTCTATATGTGACTGGTCTGTCCACAAGGGTCACAGAAAGGGACCTAGAAGAACATTTCTCCAAGGAGGGAAAGGTTGGGTTTTTTTTTTTAACTTGCTTAAAAATGGATGTCAGTTCCATTCATAATTATTATTCCTTAGCATTTATAATATGGCTTGTATCAATAACAAGAGATTTTTTGGGTTAGGTTGCTTCATGTTTTCTTGTTGTAGAGCCCCGCACGCGCATTTCTCGTGGTTTTGCTTTTGTTACAATGGACAATGTTGACGATGCGAACCGCTGCATTAAGTATCTCAACCAATCAGTTCTAGAGGGCCGATATATAACAGTGGAGAAGGTAATGTGATAGCTTCCTTGGTGTTGAACACGAGTCAGTTTTGATTTATCTTTCTTCTTAACTTGAAGGTTTTCTGGTTATATTCAGAAGACATTGCGTCAGCTATGTTGGCAGCAATCAAAGATGATCAGTTCATCCGTATCAATTGTCAACTTAAGTGAAACAGCTTGATCAATGGCCAGCTTAAACAACTTTCAAATGCTTGTGAACTACTAAACATAGCAACTATATTGTTCAACATCTATACATCCTCAGCATCCAATTTCAACTCTCAACTAATCAATGGATATTACCTACAGCATTCAATTTCAACTCTCAACTAATCAACGGACATTACCAACAACTTTCTAATCAGGCTTATGGTATTCTATAATACCGGGCACTTAGTTTATGCACACTGGTCTTGTGTGCCTAGTTGTTTTCTTTGGTAGCTTGTTTCCTTCCTTCCTTGGACATTTCCTAGTACAGTTATCAGTTAATATGTTGTGTTTAGATATTTGACTATGAATTTGTTGGTTTTATGCATAAGTAGAATTACTAGCTTGTTTTGTTCAGGTTAAATTTTCATCACTGCAATTTGAAGTATTAATGTGCTTTATTTTTCTTTCAGTCAAGGAGGAAACGGCCAAGAACTCCCACACCTGGACACTATCTTGGGCTGAAAAGTAATAGAGACTATGGTAAGTTTCAATTCTCCATATTTCATAAAAAGAAAGTTCTCAGTCTGTAAATTAAGCAAATGAGGAACTTTACTTTGAACTTTTGTTTTTTTCTTGATATCATGTGATTTACTTTGAATTTGGGAAGGCTATCGTGGTGATCGTGGTGGTAGATATCATGAGCGTGGCCGTGATGACTATCGAAGGTCTCCAAGGCACTCTCCATATCGTGGGGGTCGTGATTATTATCCAAGGCACTCTCCCTATGGTGGAAGATCAAGGAGGGATAGGTCTAGATCACCCTATTCCCCTCCTCCATATCATGGCCCTAGGTGAGGCTGTTCAGTCATTCCATATAGGGAAATCGTGGAGATGTAATGATGTAATGGATTCAGACCCAGCAGATGGTTTTGTTTGTTTGTAAAGCCAGAAATGACTAATTGTTCGTGTTCCTTGAGGATGTGTAGTGTGTTGCTGCTCAACTTTGTGGTTAAACAGTTTATGAAATAGTACGATTGTGTTGTATGTTTTTTCCTTGCATGCTTGATTCAACCATGAAAATTTTGTAAAGCCAGAAATGACTAATTGTTCGTGTTCCTTGAGGATGTGTAGTGTGTTGCTGCTCAACTTTGTGGTTAAAACAGTTTATGAAATAGTACGATTGTGTTGTGTTTTTTCCTTGCATGCTTGATTCAACCATGACAATTAACTGTTTTGCCATCGGTATGTCTGATATATTTTGACTGATTTAAATTGTACATGAATCTTCTATATTTTGCAATGCGACAAGAAGCATGTAGAAAAAATGTAGAATATGCATTTGAAGTTCTCCAATCACGGTTCGCAATCGTGATAGGACCAACAAGTCTTTGGAGAAAACTTTGGATATTGCGATAGGACCAACAAGTCTTTGGAGAAAACTTTGGAGAAAAAATGTATTGCATGACATTATGAGTGCATGCATTATTATACATAATATGATTATTCAGGATGAACGTAATCTTGATGTACCAATTGAAGAAGCTGAGGGAAATACTAATTAGAGAATTTGAATTGGTGGTTGATGAAAATATAAGATTTCATTAATTTATTAATCGCTATAGGCAAATTAAGAATAAAGATGCTCACATTATGCTTCATAATGTATTAATTGATCAGTTATGAAAAAAATATACTAATTCAGATGATTAAATGAACATTACGATGTATTTTTCATATTTGTATTTAACTTTAATTATAAATGTAATGTAATTTTTATATTTATATTTAATTTTAATTATAAATATAATATAAATTGTTTTAATTTTTTTTATTAATGTAATTTTATTCTAAATAATATATTAATCTTAAATGAGTCATTTAATTAATAAATTATTCTGATTTAATTTGTTATATTATCACTTTGCTAAATTAATAATTAATTTTTTTTAATAAATATGTAAAATATATTTATTGATAGGCAATTAGTGAAATATTATAAAATATTAGGGAATTATAATAAATTATATAAAATAGATAAAAAAGAATATAAAAAAAATATTTTTTTTTAATGTAAAAAATGGTATTAAAATGGAATTATGGATGGAGATGAAATTATTATTTAATGTGATATAAACTATAAAATAGTTTAAAATTGATTGTATTTTGCTATTGCGGATTGGAGATGACCTTATAATAATAAATTTTTATATATTTTTATATAGTGATATGAATAAAAAATATTTTTAAAAATATTTCATTTCCACTTAAGATTTCAATTGACTTGTTTTTTTATTATTTCTTTTTTAAGTTTTGATAAAAAAAAAGGGAAAAAAAATATAGAGAGATTCAAGGAAATACGTTAATGATAAGGATAAACTTGCTATATATAGTAAATCATGTGAGCCTTTCTAAACAATATTTAAGATCAACATATTAATTTATTATTGCATATCATATCAAGCATTTAAACAAAATTTAAAAAAAACTCGTAATATCAGTACCATAAAAAAATCAGAAAGACAACAGTAAAAAAATGAGAAAAAAATGTTGAAAATAAAATATGCTTGATATTAAAAAAAGAAAAAGAAAAAGAATATACTATTAGCCTTTCATATCTCTCTCTCTCTCTCTTTTTTTAATGAATAACTGCAGAATTTTTAAAAAATTATAATATTAAAGTGATTATATACAAAGTGGTAAGATTAAGGGATAAGTAGAAGCAGTGCTTCTTAGGTTGATTTGCTTGGGTTTGAAAAAAAATTAGTTTAAAAAATTATTATTATAATTTTAAAAATATTAAGCTTTATTTATCATTTAGTTCTTTAAAAATAAAATATAATGATTAATTAAAATTTAAAATTTAAAATTACATTTCAATTCAATAATTCAAAGTCATTTCTACATTATTGTGTGAATATAAATATAAATTTTATTTTATTAAATTCATATATTATAATTATAAAACTTTATAATGAAAAAAAAGGATTAAAGAAAAAAAAAACCTTTTCTTCAACTTTAGTTTTGCAAATGATTAGGTGCTTTTTAGCAGCACTAGTCATATTACTGATTATTGTTATTTTTATTTTTTTATTAATATAATATTATTACTATTGCTATTATTTTTTTATTATTATTGTTTTTATTTTATTATTTATTTATTTATTTAAGTTATTTTAGGTAGAGGTGGACGAAAGTGTAGGCAAAAGAATACGTGCTCATTGATTTTGAAAATTTTTTATTTAATCCTTAAAATTTATAAAAATAATAAAATGGTCATTTTATTTTTAAAAATTAAGTTTTTGGTCCTTAATAAAGTAATATTTTTTTTTATTTTGCTTTTTTGCTTCTTAATTTTAAAATTTTTTAAGATAAATTACTAAAATTTACTAAAATTAATAAAATTATTCATCTATTTTTGAAAAATATTTTTTAATTTCTAATAAAATATTATTTAATATATTTTTTCACTTTTTTCTTTTTTCTTTTCTTTCATTTTTCTTTATTTATGTGAGAAATGTCATCCCTTTCCAAAAATCTTAGATTCGACCCTGATTCTAGAATTGCATTAGAGCTATTGATGGTATCCATATTTCAACAATAGTAACTTTTAAAATTTTTTTTTCTAGAAATATTATTTTAATTAATTTTAATACTTAGGTTGAAGAGCTCATATATTTATTTATTAATTTAAATATTTATTTTTATATATAAGAAATATAAATATATTACATTATATAAAATATATATTAAAAATTAATAAAAGTCTATTAATATCTATAACAGTCTATCAATATCTATAAAATTTTTTAAAATAAAATTTTTAAAAATTTCAAAAAATTTATATACTCCGTAAAAGTCATTAAAAATTCATGAACTCTATAAAAAATAAAAAATATTCACTTCAAATAAAATCTATAAATATCTGTAAAGCTTGAATTAAATACAACTCCAATTAAGTCAAATTTTAGTAGTCAAGTTCTATTGTTGTAAAATTCGATTCAAATGGTTCACAAATCTTACTGAATATTAAAATTTTATATAATTTAAATATAAATTATATTGTATATAATGTTATTGTTGTTAGAGGATATTACTGTTAAGTTTTCTAATTTAACATACATAAATTAAAATCGTTAAAATTAAATATAGAATAAATAATTAATTTGACATACATTTATCAACAGTTATTATAAATGAAGATAAAGCCATGATCTCTAGCAATTAAACAGATTTCTCACTCTTACTTTATCTTTCTTTTTATTTTTATTTTGATAGAAATAACATAAAACTTCAATACAGAGAGAATATAGGACATGTTAGTTTAGTTTTATCTAAAAATTAACCACTCTTATCATATACATTTTGTGATAGGTGGTTCCTAAAGATAAGGGATTATGGGGATATATAATAATGGCTGATTTTTCGGTAACTTATCTTATTTTAATGAGCCACTTAACGTTAAAATATCTTACATTTTCCCACTTGGCTTGATCAAAATTTTTATAATGAAAGTTAATTTATTATATCTCATCATAATACCAAAATACAAAAGATGTTTGGTATGAGTTATGGTAGTCATGTTCTAATTTGTAAAACAATCCCTACCATATACTACAATACCTGCAACTTAATGTATTAGGTCTTTCAATGAATCATTAAATTTCATTATGGTCCATAATAATGACTTGTTAAGTCTTTTCTTGTTACTCATTAAACAATAATGTATATACAATATAATAGAACAAGAAAAACATAATAGTATCATAAACATAGTATTGAGCTCAAAGTGTCACTATAAAATATCATTAACAATCAAGACCCATCCTAAGAATATGTTCCTTAAATAGCTTAGGTTGTAAACCCTTCGTTAATGGGTCAGCAAGAATAAGGTCAGTACTAATATATTGAATAGACACTGTTTATTTCTGAACCTCTTCCTTAACGGCAAAATACTTTAATTCTATATGTTTGGTACCTCTAAAGTATTTGTTGTTCTAATACTGCAGTGGAGTTATCACAATAAATTTTAAGCGGCTTGGTTATAGTGTTGACAACCCCAAGTCCTGAAATAAAATTTCGCATACATAATGCATGAATTATAGCTTCAAAATAAACTACAAATTCAGCTTCCATCGTAGATGAAGCAATGATAGTCTGTTTTGCACTTTTCCATGAAATTGCTCATTCAGCTAATAGAAACAGATAACCAAAAGTGGACTTTCTACTGTTAAGGCATCCAATAAAGTCTGAATTCGTGTATCTAACTACCTCTAGTTGATTGGATCTTTTATATGTGAGCATGTAATTCTTTGTTCCTTGCAAGTACCTCAAAACTTCCTTTGCAACCTTCCAATGATCAATTCCAAGGTTACTTTCATACCTACCTAACATTCTAGACCGCAAAACTTATATCCGGTCTAGTACAGGTTTGAAGATACATTAAGCTTCCAACAACAAAAGCATAAGGAATTGATTCCATTTCTTTCCATTCTACTTCATTCTTTAGATATTGCATGAGACTAAATTTATCACCCTTATGAATGGAAACAACCCCCGAGTGAATATTTTCTCATATTAAATTTCTCGAGAATTTTATTGATATATACTTTCTGAGATAAACCTATTATTCCTTCTGATCTTTTTCATAATATTTCCATTCCAATTACGTATAAAACTTCTCCCATATCTTTCATCTCAAAATTCTCAAAGAGAAAATCTTTAGTCTCACGCAGTATATTTAAATCATTTGCTGCAAGCAAAATATCATCAACATATAAAACCAAAAATATGAACTTACTCCCACTGATCTTTTGGAATATATAATGATCTACAATATTTTCTTTAAAACCAAAAGACGTAATTATAGTATTGAACTTAATATACCATTGTCAAGAAGCTTATTTTAGTCAATATATTGATTTCTTTAGTTTACACACTATTTGACCTTTACTTCCTATGGCAAAACCCTCGGGTTGATCCATATAAATTTCTTCTTCCAGATCTCCATTTAGAAAGACAGTTTTCACATCAATTTGGTGTAACTCCAAATCATATTGAGCCACCAATGCCATAATTATTCTTAACGAATCTTTCTTAGATACAAGAGAGAATGTCTCTATATAATCAACACCATCTTTCTGAGTATAACCCTTGACAACAAGTCTAGCTTTATATCATTCTATATTGCCTTTTGAGTTGCGTTTGGTTTTAAAGACCCATTTTCAACCAACTCTCTTACATCCTTCAGGCAATTCAACGAGATCCCAAACTTTGTTTTGTTCCATGGATTTTAACTCTTCCTTCATAGCACCGATCTATTTATTAAATTCTGAACTTTCTATGGCTTGCGAAAAAGTAACTGGATCTTTATTAATTCCTAGATCATGGTTTGTCTCTTATAAATAAACCATATATTCTTTCAGAATAACTGATCTCCTTTCTCTTTAAGATATTCTTCATGTTATCCCTTGTGATTCATTTGTAGTCGATATTTCTTCATTAGGTCGAACATCATATCCTTGATCAGCATAGGATCCTTTATCAGACTGTGGAGGTGTATCATCAATCAAATGTTGACCAACATTATTGTCTTGTTCGATAAGATTTGGTCTAACATTAATGTCAATTGTGGATTTTGGATCAATAATAGATAAGAGAACATTCATTCTTATCTCTTTTATTTCCACAATTTGACGTCATACACTCCCACTAACTTCATCATTTTCAAGGAATTTAGCGTTAATAGTTTCAACTATTCTCGGACTATGGTTTGGACAGTAGAATCTATACCTTTTGGATTTCTCAGGATAACCAATAAAGTATCCACTTACAGTTCGAGAATCCAACTTTTTTTCTTGTGGATTATACACTTTTGCTTCCATAGGGCAGCCCCAAACATGCAGGTGCCTTAAACTTGATTTCCTTCCCTTCCCTAATTCAAAAGGTGTATTTTGAACTACTTTGGTTGGAACTCTATTTAATATATAAGTTGCAGTTTTTAGTGCATGCATCCACAAGAATTTAGGTAAGGAGCAGTTACTCATCATGCTCCTAACCATATCCATTAAAGTCCGATTTCGCCTTTTTGCTTCACCATTTTGTTGAGGTATACCTAGCATAGTATACTATGCATATATGCCATATCTTTCAAGGACTTTAGCAAATGGACCAGGACATTGACCCCATTCATCATATTTTCCATAGTATTCACCACCTCTATCAGACCTTATGATTTCCACCTTTCTATCTAATTGTCTCTCAATCTCATTTAGGAATATTTCCAAAACATCTGCAAATTGAGATTTTGCTTTAAGCAGATAGATATATCCATAACGTGAATAATCATCAATAAAGGTGATGAAATACTTTTCTCCATTTAAGGATGGAACATCAAAAGATCCACATACATCAGTGTGTATAATTTCAAGAAGCTGCGTGCTTTTTGTGGCTCATTTCTTGGTATGTTTTGTATGTTTTCCTTTTATGCAACCCAAACAAGTTCCAAAATCAGTAAAATCTAGATCTTTTAAAATCTCATTCTTTACCAATCTTTCAATTCTTTCTTTGGATATATGACCCAAACGTTTATGCCACAAATAAGTAGAATTTTCGTTAAGCATGCTTCGTTTTGAAACAATAATACTATGTGTAACATGCAAAGATTCAACAAAAATATTATCAAGTTTTATTCTATATAAACCATCAATAAGAAAACTTGATCCATAAAGGACAAAGTCTTTATATAAAATAAAACTTCCTGAACTAAAATTAACAGAAAAACCACATTTGTCCAATTGTCCTAAAGAAATAAGATTTCTAGAAATAAAAGGTTAATAGAAAGTATCATAAAAGTCCAACTGGTTGTCACACCCCGACACCACCGGTGCGAAGTTCCTAGGGCAAGGGTAGGCATAAGGCCACCATAAACCCGTAGAACCCTTAACTAAACCTGCCTCATACAATAACATACATTCTACTCAAAAGCAAACCATTTGTATCTTATGAATTATCATTTTTATATCATGACATCTTCACTTGTTCCCTATCGATCAAAAGATAGATCTAACATCAATATGGAACAAGTGAGAGTCTATAATGCCCTCCATAGCTATAAAATCAATCATCTCATATCTATTTACGGAGCTCTAAGGGAATGTATCTCAATAGACATGATCATATATATATATGCATTATAAAACAGTATCTCAAGATAATTACATCTAAGCTTTTTGTGAAGAAGAAATCAAGAAGCTCTATCCTCTGGATTAGCTCTCTCTTGAGCTGCACTAGCATTTGAAACCACAGAAGAGGAATGAGCCTTCAACTCAATAAGATATGAACAACATAATGCCTTACATTAATCAAGAATCTGAATATCAAATTAGGAATATGAACATTTACATATACATATACTTATACGTGGACATGAAAGAATTCTCAAGTTTATACTTGGAAAGAACATGAGTGCTTACAACAAATAGCACTATCAAGTCATGTCATGGTTCTCATGTAGAACATAAAAAAATTCCTGCAAAGGATGGCATTATCAAATCTCATATATGATAGAACTGATATCATAACATAACGTATCAGTAGCCTTGCTACCTTAACGTAACACACATGCTTGCGCGGGCATATGCCTAGAGCTCATGGCCCCCTCTAGGTGGAACACTGATAAAAACCCTATCAGCTAGGCTCCTATTGTGCACATGAACTATTGAATTTACTCTCATTGGGAAAAGCGTTCTATTCATATGTATCTCAAGGGATCATCTATAAAAAAAATAATGAAATTTCAACAAATATGAACTTGGTCAAGAGACCATTTAGTATTTATATCAAAGGCTCATTCATGATCTTAGTCCAAGGAAATAACCAAGTCATTATCATATATTAAAGGATTTCATAAGTAGGTCATCAAAATAATAATGACATATCACAGGGAACAGATATATATAAATATTTGACAATTCATCTTGTAAAATATACATTTATGTAATTCATAACTTACCTCTCAGCAAATCTCTCCAAAATACCGATCAACATTTGATTAATTAACTAGCCTCATCAAATCCTCGAACTGTCCAAACCTAAACAAATCCTCAAATTTTATAAATTAGGGTTTCCTCAAAAAATAATACATACTATGGTTACTTAAAATTTTAACCATCTTATAGTCTCTATTATTAATCCCTAACATCAATTTAATTTACCTTTTAAAGAAAATTTGAAATTATGAACGTAGTCACTATTCACATCACTATTCATCAAACTCATAAATTTCTCGTATCTTCCATATCAACCATAATTAATAGCCTTAAATGCTCTTAACCGGTTCTATATAGCTCATAAATAATTATTCTAACTACCAAAATCTTATTTTCAAAGAAAATGAAGTTTGAAGAAAATTACCTTATTTCCCCAAAATGAGTCCTTAAAGAATCTTGACTTTGATATGACGACTGAAGTCCTTTTAAATGAGAGAATATAATGATTTAATGCATTAATCCTGAGTATTAACACACTAGAAAATAAATGGAACAGATCGGAGAGAGATGGGAGAAGAAATGAAGAAGAAAGCATGAAAGAGAAGAATTTATCATGAAAGGGATGGCTACTGCTTCTCTATTAAATAAGACACTGCCTCATTAATTCCCCGCTTCGCCAAACCCACTTTGCCAAATGTTACCTCGGCAATCCCACTTCGCCAATTGCCACCTCGGCAATCCCACTTCGCCAATTCCCACCTCGGCAATCCCACTTCGCAAATTTTCCACTTCGCCAATTGCCATCTTGGCAATCACACTTCGCCAATTGCCACCTCGACAATCCCACTTCGTAAATTTTTGACTTCACCAATTACCACCTCGGCAATCCCACTTCACTGATTCTCCACTCCTCCAATTTTCACCTCGATAATCCCACTTCGCCAATTGCCACCTCGGCAATCCCATTGTAACACCTCACCTATAACCTATAACCTGAACCATAAAGGGGAACTTAGGGGGAAGTTTTTCTTGAATTGAAAGTTGTGTATTATTGTATGTTTATGCTTGAATTAAATATATGTACATGTTTTATGATGTATTATATGATTTAAAGAGGTTTAAAAGCTGTTAGGATGAAATCGGGAAAATTTGAGTTTTTGGTGAACTGGGGGCAAAATGGTCATTTCACACCCCTTGGAGTTTTTATGGAATTAATATCATATTTAATGGTAGAAAAGACTATTAGGACATGAAAATGATGATATTATATTTAAATGAATAATTGTTGGAGAATTAAATCCGGTAGAAAATAATCCCGGGCAAAGCTGCTTGATTTGGGATTACAATTGAACTAAGGGTAGTTTAGTCTTTTTCTATGCATTATAGATTTATATAGTGTATGCAAGCCTATGGTAACATTTTAGGCTTACTTAAATCAAACCATTGGATGAAAAGATGAAGAAATGGATGGTTGTATAGCTAAGTTTCACCATTTCTACTATAAGCCTAAAGCATTGGATCACACCATTTGATTTTTACTTAGATTTTTCCCACCCCTTCATCATTCTTCATCTTCCGCATCATTTTACCAACCAAACTTTTCTCTTTCTTCTCCACCATTTTCGGCCACCATTGAACACCACCAAACTTTGTTGTTTTCTTTCATTTTTTGATCCAAACATGTTAATTCCATCATTCTAAATACAAATATATCCATAGATTCAAAGGAAAAACAAGAAAAAGTAGAAAATCAAAGCTTTGAAGATTTTGAAGAACTATTGGAAAAGTAAGTGATTTTGAGATTCTTTTGGTTTAATTAAGTTCCTAAGATGTTCTTTGATGTTAATTGGTGACAAAAATGTGTTTAGGTTGGAAGAAAATAAAAA